>CM037632.1:7374784-7405013 GCA_015227895.2 Colaptes auratus | reverse complement strand
GATCCGGAAAAGGGATTCTGACACTGTGCTCTGGTGAGATGTCGCCTGGAGTAGTGTGTGCAGGTGTGGAGCTCTCAATATAGGAAGGACATGGACCTGGGGAGCAGATCCAGAGGAGGGCCACAAAGATGATCAGGGGATTGGAGCACCTCTGCTACGAGGACAGGCTGAGGGAGCTGGGGTGTTTAGCCTGGAGAAGAGGCGGCTTGAGGGACCTAATAGCAGCCTGCCAGTACCTGAAGGGGGCCTACAGAAAGGATGGGGAGAAGCTGTTGCAAGGGCCTGTGGTGACAGAACAAGGGGCAATGGCTTCAAACTAGAGAAGGGGTTTTAGATTGGATATCAGGAAGAAGTTCTTTACTATGAAGATAGTGGAACATAGTGGAACACTGGAACAGGTTGCCAGAGAGGTGGTTGACGCTCCTTCCTGGAGATATTCAGGGAGGGCTCAAGAAGGCCCTGGGCAGCCTGATCTAGTTGGGGATTTCCTGCTGACTGTGGGGAGGTTGGACTAGGATGACCTTTGGAGGTCCTTTCCATCCTGAACCATTCCATGATTCCATGATTCTATGATTCTATGATTATTTCTTACCAACTAAATGTTACACTCAAATGATAGTGAATTAACAACAATGCAAACAAAAAAATGTTGCTTTCTATCACAGAATGTGCTTTGAGCTGTGTGAAAATAGTGTCTATATAGAAATGCTGGGTACACTCATTAATTTTTGTATTAATTGCTATATTAATAGTTTAAATGAACAGTGGATTTATCCAGAACTCCTGTTTTATGCTGTAGTTTAGTAATCTATTGTAATCTTCTTATATGGAAGTAGTAAATTAAACAAAAAGCCTCTCTGTATGAGAAGTATCTGGTTAAAATTTATAGTAGTGCTTACTAACTTACATTTATCATTAGGTTATGCTTTGGGCAGGTCTGCCATGCTACTCTGTTTCATAGGCCAGAACTTTTTTTTGACTACTTTGTTGCTTCACATATTTGTTTACAGTGTAATTTAATACAAAAGACAACACCTCTTGAGTTTCTTCCCCACAATCCCTAGTTTTATGAAATAATTTAATATATTTTATGTGATTAAGATGGGTTATTAGCCACCTCATATCTCATAAGATCACAGAATCACCAAGGTTGGAAGAGACCTCAAAGATCATCAAGTCCAACCTCACTCATACCACAAGAAATGTAAAGAAAAATGTGTATCCATATGTGCAGACTTAATTGCACCCTATATAAGCTGAAGAAAAGGGCCAAACATTTGTCTGTACCTACAGAGCTGTGTCACATTGTCCACAGAATGGTGGATCCTGATGTTCAGCCACATCCAGCCTGGCCTTAAAACTTCCAGAGATGGGGCTTTCACCACCTCCCTGGGCAACCTGTTCCAGGTCTCACCACCCTCATGGGGAAGAACTTCTTCCTGACATCCGATCTGAATCTACCCACTTCTAGTTTTGTTCCATTGCCCCTAGTCCTATCATTACCTGACACCCTAAAAAGTCCCTTCCCAGCTTTCTTGTGACCACCTTAAGATGCTGGAAGGCCACAATAAGGTCTCCTTGGAGCCTTCTGTTCTGCAGACTGAACAGCCCCAACTCCTTCAGTCTGCCCCCATGGGAGAGGAGCTCCAACCCTCTGATCATCCTCGTGGACACGTTCCAGCACGTCCAGATCCTTCTTGTAATAGGGGCTCCAGAACTGGACCTTGAAAACAAGGTTTGAAAGCTATGCTAGGACTATAAATAATAGCAGTGGCAGAAAGGCTGACAGTGAGGTGTTTTTTTAAAGACTTATGACATTTTAAAAGTGGCAGAAAATTATGCTGGACCAGTAGCCAAAAAAAGATCATAAATTCACTAAGAAATCTGGGGTAGTGTCAAATGCAGGAGACAATAATAAAAGCTATTTGCATTGCAAATAGTTTGGAAATATTTATGGCCATACAAGTGGAGTTTCTATAGGAATTTATGAGGAGTAGTTGGAGGAATACGCTTGCAGGCTCTTTTACTCAGAAACTAATGACAAATGGCAAGAGAAGCTGGTCTGACATTACAAGTGAGTGTTATTTGTTCTTATTTACTGATATTATTCTGTGATATGCATTTTTATTGCCTTTTTGTGAGAATGAACTTAAAGCTTTCTGCTCAAATCCAGACATGTTCTTGCAGTGCTAAAACTGAGCGTCCCCCAAACTATCAATGTTCTCAGTATATAACATTTTGAGGGGGAAATACTTTAAATTTTATACATTAAAACCTATCATACCAAACAAAGTTTCCACCAGTTTTCATGTGTCAGTGCTGTTAATTTATTTACTTATTCTTTGCAGAAAGGAGATTGCTGTGAGCATTTATTAATCAGTCCACGTAAGCTGACAGCTAGTAGGCTTAATTGCTGTACCAAGTTGGTGTGAATGTGGCTGCTGAACAGAATTTTTCAGGCTGACAAGAAAATAAGAACAGTGTTACTGTGAAGTATTTAATGCAATGTGCTTTAAGAGTCTAAAGAAATGCTTTTGCTTGCACAAGGGAGTTTTTCTGTGTAGTTGTGTTGTGCCAGAGAGTTGGATTTGTGGCCATCAGACACCATGAAAGGCAGTGTCCTCACCACCAGCAGTCTTGTGTCCATCCGTGAGACAGGGGATATCTTTGACAAACTACTGGTTTCCTGCTTAATGTCTGAGTTTTGTCTGGAATTATGCTGAGAACTGCTCCAACTGCCACCATGTGCTCTCTTCCTGCTCAAACATTTTCCATAGATTGATTGTTTTTTTCCAGGCAGTCAATCGCAGGGTCTGATAGTTGTTATGAATATTGCTCTTCTGCATACAGTGAACTGGGAAGGCTGACTTGACTGAATATAACTGTTTTGCCATGCTGTCCTAGTTTAGAGTGGGACAGATTGCTCTATTGCTCCAAAAGGGGCAAAAGAATGATGCTCACACAAATGGATTGGATGGCAATGGAAAGTTTAAATGGAAAAGCAATTCATATACTACAAAACTACAAAGCAGACTGGTGAGCATAGCAAAGCATATAAAGTTCAAAGAAATCCCCGCTCTAAACTTAACATACAAGTTCCTTTACACTAGACCAAAAACCCCAACACTGCCTTTCTTCCTACTTGGGGTTCACCAGAACCCCCAAGGGTCTTTCTTCCACCAATTGCTAGGCTGGTTTCAGACTGGCCAGGCTTAAACTGCCCCCATTTTTACTCTGGCATTAGGCCTAAACAGGCCAAGATTGTGCAGGGGGAAAAATATTACTCAGGCCAAAGAGGCTGGGATACTCCCCCACTGCTACCTTATAAGAGAGCATCTCTCTCCCATGGGAGCAGAGGGAAGAAAGAGAGAGACAATACCTTTGGAGCCATATTTATAAAGGTGCAGGATTTATGGGTCATGTGGCAGTTTTAGGCTATGCCTTTAAAAGTTAGCTGCAGAGTTCGAGTAGAAGAGTGGAGAAGTATAAACAGTTGGGTGTAAAAAGGAAAACAAAAGATTATTCTAAACTGATTTCATTGGGCAGGTGTGTGAGATGTACCCCTAGCATCACACATCCCACTTTATTCTTTTCCATTTTCGCTGGCTGCTGAAGCTGCTTCTGCTCTGCTGGGCTGGAAAGGATCTTCTCGAATGACCTTGATTTAAGAACACTAGTGAATAACAACACTTTGAGCTAACAATACTCCTAACATATTTTCTCTTTTCCTTCTAATTAAACAGAGAAGTTGGCAGAGGGTGGGGGGGAAGTTAGGGGAGAGCAGAGCAGTTCCCCCCTCCTTTTTGGGATCCCAGAAAGGGGTTCAGGGGGGTTTCCATGCTGTTTTCTGCTTGTAAATATCTGTATAGTATTGTAACTACTGTATACTTGTGCATATTCATTACATTCCATTGTAGAGCGTAGTTATTGCTTGTAAATATAGCCTCCATTTGCTTTCCCAACTGAGTGAGCTGAGCTTTTGTTAATGTGGTGGTAAATTCCAACCATTGCAGGTAGCAATGCAGTATTGCCTGTGTCCAGCCACCGGGCTGGACACTCTAGACACTGGAGGTGTCGACTTTGTGGCTTCTTTTTTGCCTATATGGCCACACTTGAATATCTGCATCCTCCTCTGGGTGGAAACACATACTGATTAAGGAAGAACTGAGAAACATTATGCATCCACGAGATGCCTAATTACCATGGCTTTGGTAGTTAGAAATTAGGAAAACAAACCGCTCTCTCCAGAAGCCACCAGTCAAAACTCAACACAGGCACACACACTGATACATGCTTTCCAAAAAACAATTAAGAAAACAATCAGCCACAGAAGGCTTCTGTCTGTAGCATTCTTAAGCTCTGCAGACTTAGGAAATTATGTTGTTTGTTTTAAAAAAATATGGTAGAATAAGCAAAGGATACAAGATTTTCAAAACACATGCACAAAACAAAATAGAAGGAGCTTAAAGGCTTTGGGTCTTAAGCCACTATTTGTGTAAATTTTTCTTTTGCCTGCCATATGCAAGTTTTTAATCCACATAATAGCATTTTTCATGTGTTAAAAATGAACATCAAGCAAGCAGAGCAGTAAATACACCTTTCCCCTGCAAGGTTGGGGTTGGTCTCTTCTCCCAGGCAACCAGCACCAGAACAAGAGGACACAGTCTCAAGCTGCACCAGGGGAGGTTTAGGCTGGATGTTAGGAAGAAATTCTTCACAGAAAGAGTGATTGGCCATTGGAATGTGCTGCCCAGGGAGGTGGTGGAGTCACCATCACTGGAGGTGTTTAGGAAGTGACTGGATGAGGTACTTGGTGCCATGGTTTAATTGATTAGATAATGCTGAATGATAGGTTGGACTTGATGATCTTGAAGGTCTCTTCCAACCTGGTCTATTCTATTCTATTCTATTCTATCTATTCTATCTATTCTATTCTATTCTATTCTATTCTATTCTACTCTACTCTATTCTATTCTATTCTCCTCTAATTCCTGTCATTCACAGCATTGCAAATCTGATTTTGCAAAGTAATGGAATAGAGAGTCAGAAAGTACCTTTCCTTTTTCTGTCAGAAACACTGAGGCTAAAAACTGAGCTGCTGTTTCTTCTGCAGCTCAGTGGATGTGACCAATAAAAGCAGAGGACCAGTAGGAGGAATAGCAATAAGAGTGCTTTCCTTCTATTCCAGAAATAGGATCATGGTACGGGTTCTGAATCATAGCTAGGAGCCGTGTTTCTGGCTCAATTTCAGAACTGCCTTCAGTGTTGGATTCTCAACCTCGGCTACTTTTGAGTAGAAAATCAAACTAGAGGAAAAAATGTATTGGTATTTTCCAGAATGGTAGAAATACTAAGGGTTATTACACTGTAATGTGTGGTAGTTTGTTTGATACTGGTTGCTCTATTCTCTTAGCTGAACACGAGCTGTGCAGAGTGAAATAGGTTTGGATAATAAGCTTTCCTTATAGGGAAAACAGAACAATACAGGCATAGCCTGTTCTGAGAGCACAGATTGTGTCTCTGTAGATAGATGTCCTGAACATCCTGCATGATGGAAATGGCATGGGTTTTCCCTTTATGAATATTACCTATCTTCCTATGCAGCACTGCTAAAGCTTTCCCACCCCTCTTTGGGAGGAGTGTAATTTGCTTAGTTCATTTTACATTTCACATGTATTCCTAGCAGTTGTCTCAGATCTAGATAGTACTGCTTCCTTCTTACACACTAGACCAAGTAGAGGACAGCACCACCTCCTCATAATTACTGTGTTTAGCCCAGAAGTTTTGGCCAAGAAGTTTTGGCCTGGCAGTTTTCAGTGTCTTCTAGACTAGCATTTAGTACGATGTAGAACTTTAACATCAAAATTCTTCTCAGTATTGATTTTGCTGTCTGAAAGCATGAATTAGTCAGCTATAAGGACATAAATGTAACCCTCTACATCAGCTGATAAGCCTATGCTTATTAGATATCCTTCAAGAGCTGGAAATACTCTGCATCATCACTTAAAAAATACATGTGTTTTTGGCTTTTTTTTTTATTTGGAGAAAGATACAGGGTAGAGGAAGATGCAGTTGCAAAGAAACAACTTATTGGACTTGGATAAAAATTAGTAAATGGGCTTAGTATGATTACTAACTAGCCCAATATTCACTGTATTTTATATATATATAAAGCCTTTTGTCCTCACAGTGTTTTTGTGCATAATTCATAAATTTGTAAGGTGAGAGGATCTGTTGCTGCTGTCCATGCAGCAGTTACTCATACAGCCTTCATTATTGACAGCATCAGAGGTTGGTGATTGACTTGCAAATTTCTTCTTTTTCTTGCACCTGACTACAGCTGTAGATTTCTTGTGTATTTTCTGCATCTACAGCAAAGACAAAAGCAGGTGAAGATAAACAGTGCAAAATACGTGGCACGTTCAACTATCCTGTGATTGAAGGGCAGCAATGAAACACATGATTTTAATGGTTTTAAGTAAGTGGAGATATAAAGAAACCTTTATACTGAGGAATTTGTTAGCCTATAGATATGTCTTTTTTGGAAGAAAATTACTGTGATGAATAGAATGGAATGGAATGGAGGGAAGGGGAGGGAGGGAAGGGAAGGGAAGGGAAGGGAAGGGAAGGGAAGGGAAGGGAAGGGAAGGGAGGGAAGGGAAGGGAAGGGAAGGGAAGGGAAGGGAAGGGAAGGGAAGGGAAGGGAAGGGAAGGGAAGGAAGGGAGGGAAGGGAAGGGAAGGAAAGGGAAGGGAAGGGAAGGGAAGGGAAGGGAAGGGAAGGGAAGGGAAGGGAAGGGAAGGGAAGGGAAGGGAAGGGAAGGGAAGGGAATTAACCAGGTTGGAAGAGACCTTTGAGATCATCAAGTCCAACCTATCACCCAATACCATCTAATCAACTAAACCATGGCGCCAAGCACTCCATCCAGTCACTTCTAAATACCTCCAGTGATGGTGACTCCACCACCTCTCTGGGCAGCACATTGCAATGGCCAGTAAGTCTTTCTGTGAAGAACTTCTTCCTAACATCCAGCCTAATCTTCCCTGGCACAGCTTGGGACTGTGTCCTCTTGTTCTGGTGCTGGTTGCCTGGGAGAAGAGGCAGTGGAGTGAAGTATTCCAATTTAATCTTTATTCATAGGTTGTATTTTCATTCTGAATGGAGTTGTGTTAACATACATCCCAAGGTTTTTAATACTGAATTTACAGTGCTGGTTTCTCAGAAACTGAATTTTACTTTGCCTCATCTCTTCCTGTGTAGCTCAATATTCAGTTGGCAGTTATACTTAGCACAATGTTTATGGAGGAGCAAGAGGCTGGGATTGTTTCGAAATGACAGCTGACATAATTCAGTTGATGTTGTGCTTCACTCAAATATGTAAACATATGAGAAAAATATGGATTTGATATTTCCACTGAAAGAACCTGAATTCCTAATTCATGGAAATTGAAGTGATCTGCCTATATTTTATTTTTTTTTCACAAGGCTATATTGCACAGTTTTTAAAGGCATAGCCTAAAACTACCAGGCAGTTGCACAGGACTAAGAGTGCTTGTCCCTATGAAATGTGTTATTTGTAGTGACATGAGCTGGTTTTTATTTTAATTTTGTTGTTAAATTAAGTATTCTAATACTGCATGCGTGGCAGTGGCACAGTGTGAAGAATTTAATTGTCTACACCATCTGCCATTAACAGTGGTGGTGCTCTGCAAAGCCAGAGGGGTGAGGAGATGCCCATGGCACTGAAAATACATTAGGGTGTGATTTCATGTTAGAGACACATATTAGTGCTATAAGGCTAAACCAAGGTGTAAGGTGATCTACTGCCATGACCCCATATCCTGAGCCCACCCTGGGCAGTGGGGAAGGTTGTGATAAGATGTGAAAATTCCCTTGGAGTAAATGAAATTGAACTGACACCAAGTGGCTGATTAGTTGAGCTTGTTAGAGCCAGTGGTCGCTCTTGTTAATGGACTGGAGCAGAGGGAAATATGTGAAGAAAAAGGAGAGAGGGAGAAGAAATCAACTGTGCTTGGATCCAGCAAGGATTTTCACAAGAATAGTCCAAGCTCTTGGTGGTGGGTGTGCATTCCAGCAGGGCTCTTCTGTGGTAAATGCAACATGTGGACCCTGGAAGTCCTTTTATACCCTTTGGCAGTGGAGGCAGTCTGCCCAAGTCACGCAGAGGTGTGCATGAGTGAGGTGTGCACAGAGGGGTGCCTTTGTCCTTCCAGCTGTGCTGTTGTGGTGGTTTTAAAGAGGGAATTCCTGCTTCTGCAGAAGTGATCTCTTTTCATTATTAAGACATCTGCCCAGCAGCAGCTTTCCCCAGAACTATTAAGGCCATCACCCTGGCTGTTCAAGACCAGGTATTGTCACTCTTGTGTGAGACAATGGAGTGAGTACGGGTTATCAGCTCTGTCCTGCCACAACATTGTTTTGAGACAGAGGATTGGGCAATCACAACTACTTAATCTAGATTTCTGTGCTTGTGTAGTGTGACAGAGTAAAATTTAACCTCTAGAGCAAAAGAGGAGAATCTGAGCTGCTCTTGGCTGAATGTCCACGAATGGATGGAAAGTGTTAGATGCACTCTTAGAAATCATCTTTCAATTTCATTTCATCATCCAGGAGGCATCCAGTTAAGGAACTCTGAAATTACTTCATGATGTGAAACAAAACAAGTTGAGACAACAAGGAGACCCACTTCAGACTTCCTGATGCAAGCTGAAACAATAATGTAGACTTGATTTATGTAATGGCAGGCAGTTCAGTGAGTCCCGAATTGTATTATGGGAGAGTGAATTCTTCTGAAGGAGACAGAGGCCCCATAGAATCATAGATTCAATAAGGTTGGAAAAGACCTTAAAGATCATTGAGTCCAACCTCTCACCCAAAATCTTATGACTACTAAACCATGGCACCAAGTGCCATGTCCAATCCCCTCTTGAACACCTCCAGGGACGGTGACTCCACCACCTCCCTGGGCAGCACATTCCAATGGCGAATGACTCTCTCAGTGAAGAACTTTCTCCTCACCTCAAGCCTAAGCTTCACCCAGCGCAGCTTGAGACTGTGTCCTCTTGTTCTGATGCTAGTTGATGGGAGAAGCGACCAAGCCCCACCTGGCTACAACCTCCCTTCAGGTAGTTGTAGAGAGCAATAAGGTCTCTCCTGAGCCTCCTCTTCAGGCTAAACAACCCCAGCTCCCTCAGCCTCTCCTCATAGGGCTTGTGCTCGAAGCCTCTCCCCCGCCTTCTCTGGACACGCAAGAGTCTCAGTGTCCTTTTTAAATTGAGGGGCCTAGAACTGGACACAGTACTCAAGGTGTGGCCTAATCAGAGCTGAGTACAAAGGCACAATGACTTCCCTGCTCCTGCTGGCCATGCCTGGACATATTCAAGGTGAGGCGCAACACAGCTCTGGGCAACCTGATCTAGTTGAGGATGCCCCTGCTGACTGCAGAGGAGGTTGGACTAGGTGACCTTTGGAAGTTCCTTCCAACCCATAGCATTCTATGATTCTATGATTTTTCAGGGTTGTGTCACCACATTTCCTTAGCATAGATCAGGTAGTGATAGCTGGAGGTGGGGAGATTCAGGCTAGATGTGAGGAGGAAGTTCTTCACCATGAGAGTAGTCAAGCCCTGGAATGGGTTATCCAGGGAGGTGGTTGAGGCCCCATCCTTTGAAGTGTTTAAGCCCAGGCTGGATGAGGCTCTGGCCAGCCTGATCTAGTGTAGGGTGTCCCTGCCCATGGCAGGGGGTTTGGAACTAGCTGATCCTTGTGGTCCCTTCCAACCCTGAGTGAAACTATGAAACTATGAAACTGAAACTATGAAACTATGAAACTAGATTGAAAATTAAAGACAGGTGTGCCTGTATCTCACTCTGCACAGCCACTATGCTTTGTATCATAGTGAAACACTGCTGCTCTCAATTATTTCATGCTTCCATTGCAGTACTTGTCTGCTATTTTAATTATTTGTTGGGGATTTTTTTCCCCCCAAAGTATCATAACGATGCTGTGAAACTTCCTTTGCACGTGTTTTGGAGCAGTTTGTAGCTCAATGGCAAATGAGTATATTTATGCCTTCAAGAGAAGTGCCTTTTAAAATAATACTTATCTGTATTTTAAGGTAAACCCTATGAAACAGATCAGTGCTGCCAGCGTGTTTGAGAGGAGTTATTATAGGAGGTTCTTTCTTTCTGACATTTATTCTGAAATGTCATGACAAAGTTTTACCCTGCAAATTTTGAGAAGTACACTCGAGAAAGCTTCCTTACAGCAGTACTTATGCTGCCTCTTTTCCACTGGAATATTTTTTCCCCAGTAATTGTATATGAACTAAATATATAACATGAATGTGAATATGTGCATTAAAAAAACCCCATATTGTGCTTTGGAATTTGATATAAAGGGCAGGACATCAGAAATCCTTGGAGCACTGGAAGGATTCTTAAGAGTAAGGTGGTGGGGTTTTTTTGGTATTTTGGGGGGATTTCAGCAGTGAGGATTTAAAAATAGCTCTGAGGAAGAGTGAGCTCTTGCAGCTATGCAGCTGTCATTAGCTGTCACAGACCATTTAAAGATGGGATTGAGCATTATCTAATTACTGGCAGTATTTTGTTGGAGCGCTGGAACAGGCTGCCAGGGGGTGTTGTGGAGTCTCCTTCTCTGGAGACATTCAAAAGCCACCTGGATGCTTTCCTGTGCAGAATACCCTAGGTGATCCTGCTTTTGGCAGAGGGGTTGGACTCAATGATCCCTGGATCTCTGGTCCCTTCCAATCTCTAACATTCTCTAATATTCATAAGAAGTTTGATGTTTTACCAGACACATTTGAATGTGTGGTAGATTAGACTATTTTTGCATAGCTGCAGTCAGCTAAAGTTAACGCAGCCTCCAGGTAAAATAATACACTAATAGAATGCTCATGCCCTGGTGGAAGTGCAACTGAAGCACCTGATGTGTCACTGGAATGGGGTCCAGGATAGGAGCTCAGCCTTGTATGTTGGACCCTATCATGCCCCTAATCCTGTGGGTGGGAATATGATATATGGAAATGCTTGAACACTCCAGAATCCACTTTCACACTGTGTGACTGCTTGGAAGCTCTGTAAATAGAACTTCTTTATTCTTCAGCTTTTTTTGTCTGCTTTCAGAATATGGGCTGGCTAAGGCTGTATAGAAAACTGGTGGACAGTAGGAGAGCTTACCTTCCATTTGCCCAGAAAAAAATGGATTGTCCAGGAAATTGTTTCTCATCATTCCCATTTATTATCTGAATGAAGCAAACTTTGCCTCAATAGTTTTACCTCTTGGAGACTCCTGGCCTTTTAAGTAGGCCTGGGAAAGTTGCATATAGTAGAAGCTGACAGTTCATACCTCTTTATGTAATTTGTCTCTGATTCATGCATAGAATGCTGGATTTCAGGAAACTGATTAATTTCAGTTTCAGGAAAAGAATCTGTTAGCTGATCATTCATGAACCAAGAAAGCATTCAGAGCTGTGAGATGAAGAGCTTAGGGGCAGATGCCTGAGGATAGAAAGACAATTTTATCCTGTGCTGCTTCAAGAGAAGTGTGGCCAGCATGTTGGGGGAGGTGATTCTCCCACTCTCCTCCACACTGGTGAGACCCCACCTGGAGTATTGTCTCCAGTTCTGGAGTCCCCAGTACAAGAAAGATAGGGATGTGCTGGAATGTGTCCAAAGAAGCACCACAAGGATGATTAGAGGGTTGGAGCTCCTCTCCTATGAGGACAGAGTGAGGGAGTTGGGGCTGTTCAGTCTGCAGAACAGAAGGCTCCAAGGAGACCTTATTGTGGCCTTCCAGCATCTTAAGGGGGTCACAAGAAAGCTGGGAAGGGACTTTTTAGGGTGTCAGGGAGTGATAGGACTAGGGGCAATGGAACTAGAAGTGGGTAGATTCAGATTGGATGTTAGGAAGAAGTTCTTCCCCGTGAGGGTGGTGAGACTCTGGCACAGGTTGCCCAGGGAGGTGGTGAAAGCCCCATCCCTGGAAGTTTTGAAGGCCAGGCTGGATGTGGCTCTGAGCAACCTGATGTAGTGTGAGGTGTCCCTGCCCATGACAGGGAGGTAGTGACTGGATGATCTTTGAGGTCCCTTCCAACCCTGACAATTCTATGATATATTGTCATGGCACTCATTTTTTCCCCACAGCTTTCACTAAGAAGGTAGGAAAGCCATTGTATTGAAGACTAAATCTGCAATTAAGCATGAGAAAGAATTGCAATTAAGTATAAGGTTATGCACCTGTAAGACTTCAAAACCACGTTTAGCTTATATATTGTTATTTTTTTCTCCTCTCCTCTCAAGGTAGCCAGAACAAAGGAAGGAGGTCTGTTGGCCAATACAGTTCTCTCAATAAGTATATTGAGACCAAATGCATTTAGTTTCGAAAAGTTTATGTTTATGAAATTATTCCTGGTAATTCCCTGTTCATCAAACAAGAACTTAACAAATCTCCTAGATCTCTTCAGTCAAGCAAAGGGATAGATTTAGATTTTTGAAGATCACTAGTTCATGTAAGAGGAAAAATTGGCACATGAATTTGTTTTAATAAAGAGAGGATTTGACCATGGAGATTCTGAGCATTCAGGATCACAGGATGTCAGGGGTTGGAAGGGAACCAAATTGATCTTTGAGTCCAACCCCCCTGCCAGAATGCCTGCTATACAATCTAGCCCATACAGTGTAGCTCAGGTCACATAGGAATGCATCCAGACAAGCTTTGAAAATCTCCAGAGAAGGAGACTCCATCACCTCTCTGGGGAGCCTGTTCCAGTTCCAGTTCCTTACAGTAAAGAAGTTCCCCCTTGTGTTAAGGTGGAATCTCCTGTGCTGCAGCTTACATCCATTACTCTGTGCCCTATCATGGGGAGCAAGTGAGAAGAGCCTGACCCCCAGCCCTCAGATATTTATAAACATTTATTAAATCCCCTCTAAGTCTTCTCTTTTCCATTCATTTTGATCTTGACAAGCTCAAGGGAGAAGGACTCTCGGTGTGGTTGAAGAATATGCTGGAAGCTTTCCTATGGCAGCTGCAATGTGTGAGATCCAAATCACAAACTGAATTGCATTACTCTGACACACACAAAAAAAAGACATGGATATTTTCAGATTTAAGTCCCACTCATTTCATGTACCAGCTGCTTTATCACCATTTAGTCTTCTTTTATTCCACTTACAGTTCTGAAATAGTTACAGTTCTTTTGAATCTTATTGAACACGACAAAATATACATCCAGAGAGCAGCTGAGTATACAGTATGGGATGACTGGATGATATAATCTAGCAAAGCAATAATAAGAATGTTTTCACTCCATATGTTCTGCATATTTGGCAAAAACAGGCGTGTTGACTCACCTCACATGTGGATGAAACCAGTCTAAGGATGGAAAGTCAAACCCCTTATTTTCCTCCACTTAATATCTTCCCAACAGTAGTGCTACATTACTTCCTGACAGCACTTAATTAACAGCTCTGGAGATTTCCCTAAACTAAGGTTTAAGGTTCTTCAGAAAACTCAGCTGTGAATGTGTCTGACCTGGAGAAGTCTAACAGTCTTGTAGTCATAAGTATTTGTGGTGTATATGTGCCTTTGTGAATGATGTTGGAGAGTTAAAATCAATTATATGTACAGGTTTTATAAATGACTATCACAGTATTGCCAAGGTTGGAAGAGACCTCAAAGATCATCGAGTCCAACCTGTCACCACAGACCTCATGACTACCTCAAGACTTACTCCTGAGTAAGCAGGGGTAAGACCTCTTCTTTACTAAATGAAGGTACAACTCTATTTTTTTCCCATTTTGGAAACAAATTTAGATTAAAAATCAAGGGAAATAAAGATTCCCTCCATTTGTCTGTGCTTAGGGGTCCTCTGGGGACTCATCTTTCTAACATTGCTGTCTCCAACTACCTGAAGGAAGGTTGTAGCCAGGTGGGGGGTGGTCTCTTCTCCCAGGCAGCCAGCACCAGAACAAGAGGACACAGTCTCAAGCTGCTCTGGGTGAAGCTTAGGCTTGAGGTGAGGAGAAAGTTCTTCACTGAGAGAGTCGATCGCCATTGGAATGTGCTGCCCAGGGAGGTGGTGGAGTCACTGTCCCTGGAGGTGTCAAGAGGGGATTGACTTGGCACTTGGTGCCATGGTTTAGCCATGGGGTCTGCGGTGACAGGTTGGACTTGATGATCTTTGAGGTCTCTTCCAACTTTATTGATTCTGTGATTCTGTAATACTGACATTTCACCTTCGCTTTTAGAGCAAGGTACATCTCACTTGTTATTCTTTTCTTGTAACTGTGAAGCTCAACCCAAACTTCTAAAGCTTCTACACAGCTTTACTGTGTATTGTGTAAAGGTATAAACTACTTTAAAAGTGCTTTTTTCTAAGATTGTGAGGGCAGGTAAGGATGGTTATCTTTGATTTTTCAGGTGGTGAATTTTAGTCCAGCTCTGCAGTGTCCAGAGGCTTAAGAGTGATAATTTGGTTTGGTATTTTTAAACTTAGCTCATGTTTTTGCATGTTTAAAAATTAAGGAGGAGAACATAATGCTTGACATTTTAATGTATGTTTATGTGTTCCCTGTACACTTGGAAGAAAGCAAATATCACAGAATCATCACATAACTGCCTGGGGAGGTGATGGGTTCACCATCACTGAAGGTGTTTAGGAAGAGACTGGATAAGGCACTTGGTGCCATGGTTTAGTTGATTAGGTGGTGTTGGATAATAGGTTGGACTCAATGATCTCTGAGGTCTTTTCCAACCTGGTTAATTCTATCCTATCCTATCCTATCCTATCCTATCCTATCCTATCCTATCCTATCCTATCCTATCTATCTATCCTATCCAATCCTACTTATTCTATTCTAAATTTGAACATAGGAAGTTCCATCTAGACACAAGAAAAAATTTCTTTACTTTGAGGGTGGTAGTTCACTGGGAAAGGCTGCCCAGGGAGGTGGTGGAGACTCCATCTCTGAAGTCATTGAAAACCAGCCTGGATGTCATCCTGTACAACCTGTTTTAGGTGAAACTCTTCTGTCAGGGGGGGTTGGACTCATCGGTCTCAGGGGGTTCCTTCCAACACCTATCCTGTGATTCTGAGTGCTAATGAAATAAACACCATTCACTGATTTTTATATCAATTTAATGCATATAACCATGATAAAACTGATGCTTCCATCAGCTGGACAGAAGTAGCTTGAGTTTTTAGACCAATCTTCCTTTAAAGAACACATATAAAAAGAGTGTTTACTTACAGTTGTAGAAGAATTTGCCGTCCTTTCAAATTTGAATACTCTCTCTACAATGTTTACTTTCCTTACATTGCTGAAGGAAATCTCTTGTCTGTTTAATATTCAGAAGTGTTTTGATCTAATCCTGTCTGTCAAGACTTGGGACACAGATCAAACCAAAATGAATTATGTCAGAATTTGTGTATCAAGAAATAAATCTTGATAAATAATCATAGAATTGACAGGGTTGGAAAGGACCTCAAGGATCATCTAGTCCCAACCTCCCTGTCATGGGCAGGGACACCTCACAGTAGAGCAGGTTGCTCAAAGCCACATCCAACCTGACCTTAAAAACCCCCAGCGATGGGGCTTCTACCACCTCCCTGGGCAACTTGTTCCAGTGTCTCACCACTCTCATGGGGAAGAACTTCTTCTGAACATTCAAACTGAATCTAACCATTTCCAGTTTTGTTCCATACCCTCTAGTCCTATCACTACCTGAGTAGTCCCTCACCAGCCCCCTTCAGATATGGGAAGGCCCTGATAAGGTTGAGGAGACCTTGAGGAGAGCCTTCTCTTCTCCAAACTGAACAACCTCAACGCTCTCAGCCTGTCCTCATAGGAGAGAAGGTGGTTCTATGATTCTTCAAAGAAGACAAGTCTGCATAATTGAAATTCTACTGAGCAGAATTCTTTAAACAGAGTGACAAACTACACAGAGTAAAAAATCTACCCTAACCCCAGATTTCCAAGGTCTGAGATTATACAGGTCTAGTAATACTTTAGATAAGAACATATATTCTTCATCTTCTTTTTTGAAAGAATAATTAATATTGAACCTTTAACTCAATGCCTCAGATGTTTTAAAAATTCTGTATTTCAAGTGAACTGCTCTGAATGGAATTTCTTAGGATGTGCTGGCTGACTCTTTGTTGCAGAAGGTACTACAGTCTGTTAGCCAAGGATGACTTCCAGAGGGACAGAAATTGCCACTCATTGTCAAAGGAGTTCTGTGGAATTTATCTTTCCGAATATCACTTGCTCCAAATCTGTCTTGCTTAAAGCCAAATCTGTACCAAACCCATGTAAGACAGAAACAAGTTTTGTAGATAAAAGCACTGGAAGTCTCATTTCAGGGTCTAATTAGGCATGTAGAAAGATCTGTAGCTGTGACACTCATTAGTTCAAAATCAAGAATCTAGAAAATGGGTAAAAAATGAACAGGATCTGCCATGTTACCAAATGTTTCTTGCATTAAAGCAATAGGTGTTCTTCAGAACATGCCATTCAATAAAAGACAAGTTGATCAGGCTCATTATCTAGGAGGTTTTTGTCTAAGCTATCAGGGCCACAAGGATAATCAGAGGGCTGGAGCACCACTCCTGTGAGGACAGACTGAGGGAGCTGGGGCTGTTCAGTCTGGAGAAGAGAAGGCTCTGAGGAGACCTAACTGTGGCCTTCCTGTATCTGAAGGGGGCCTACAAGAAAGCTGGTGAGGGACTTTTTAGGGTGTCAGGTAGTGATAGGACTAGGGGGAATGGAACAAAACTAGAAATGGGTAGATTCAGATTAGATGTCAGGAAGTTCTTCCCCATGAGGCGGTGGAAGCTTCATTGATGGGTTGGACGCAATGATCTTGAAGGTCTCTTCCAACCTGGTGGTGTATTGTATTGTATTGTAAGAAAGAAATCCCTGGAGGATTTTTAAGTCCAGGCTGGATGTGGCTCTGAGCACCCTGATATAATGTGAGGCGTCAGGCAGGTTGGAACTGGATGATTCTTTCCTTCCAACCCTAACAATTCTGTGATTCTAAATCACTTTCTTTAATGTAGTTTTGAAAACATTTAGAGAAGTCTTTTTTACAAATGAAGAAGTAACACTGGAGAGCAGGGGCTCCAAATCAAAATAGTCATCTGTTCTTGCAAAGCAGGTATTGAAGCTGAATGATTTTGTTTGTAGACCCAAAAATCTAAGGAACTGTAATTATTGCAGCCCCTAGCAGAACAGAGGGAGGTCAGTGCTCCTTAGCATGCTAATTAAACACAAATTAAATCTTATATCAGTTGTTGTTTTTCTTTCTTTCTTTCTTTCTTTCTTTCTTTCTTTCTTTCTTTCTTTCTTTCTTTCTTTCTTTCTTTCTTCCTTTCTTTCTTTCTTTCTTTCTTCTTTCTTTCTTTCCTTCCTTCTTTCTTTCTTTCCTTCCTTCTTTCTTTCTTTCCTTCCTTCTTTCTTTCTTTCCTTCCTTCTTTCTTTCTTTCTTCCTTCTTTCTTTCCTTCCTCCTTCTTTCTTTCCTTCCTTCCTTCTTTCCTTCTAACAGTGACAAGCAGGTATATCATTCTTGTTTCTTTCCCTCTTCTCTTTTTGGTCTTCTTCCTACCCTATGGGCCAATTTGGAATGGGCTGCCCAGGGAGGTGGTGGAGTCACCATAACTGGCAATGTTTAGGAAGAGACTGAATGGGGTGCTTGGTGCCATGGTTTAGTTGACTAGATGGTGTTGGGTGATAGGTTGGACTTGATGATCTCAAAGGTCTCTTCCAACCTGCTTGATTCTATTCTATTCTATTCTATTCTATTCTATTCTATTCTATTCTATTCTATTCTATTCTAAATTCCTTAAGAAAAGTTAAAATGTTGCCTTTTCTTTTTCTTTTTAAGAGACAGGAGGTAAAATACCTTAAGAAATTCAAGCTTTTTTCACAGCCTACAAATTTTTTTGACATTCTTGTGCTTTGTGGGCTAGAAAGAACACTTCCTTTCAATGTCCTGCTGTGGTAATAATAGACTTTTACCACCCACAATGTAAGGGTAGCTCTGTTGCAGACATTGAGAATGAACAAGTTGTAAGCCAAACTTTGCTGTCTCTCAAAGGAAGGATTAATAAAAAAGGCTGGCATGTCTTTTTCAGATTGCCAGTGTTTTCAAAGACTTTGTACCCCCAAAGCTTTGCCACTTCTGTGGAGCTCACTCACTGTGTAAGTGGCATTACACAAAATGATATTGCTCTGTAGGAAAGTTAGTGGAGATACATGATAAATCTTCCTTACAGCTGCTTCTGAATATATATATATATATATATATATATATATATATCTCAAAAGTTATGAAATCATGTCAATATATCCCATGATTTGGTATCCTATGAAGTATTTGTTACTGGATTTTCATCAAACACACATGTAAGTATACAGTACCTTTATGTTTTTATGAATAGAAACATTATGTTCTGGTGGCATTCTCTCTCTGTTTTAAATCTTTTAGTGTTAACTCTATCAGCCTTAGAACTTATGACATTTGACAGCAATATTGTATCTAACCTAGAAAAGTTCTGAGATACTTTGGTTGATGGTGACAATAGCAGCAATGGTCCACAAATAATAATAATAAAAAATAATAATAAATATAATAAATAATAATTCTGTTAATTCTAACAATTTTCACTGACTTCTTCAGATTTTTAGTTCTGATCTTCTTCTGCTTGTCCAGAAAGACTAATCCATTTCTCCATGGAGAGGAACATTTTTACCAACTTGTGACTGCTCAAGGGAAGCTCTACAGAGTTTAATCTTACTTGGATATTAGTTGAGCCAGGGCCTCCCAGTGGTAATTAGCCATGACTTGAACTTGCAGGTAATCCTGCAGTGCAAGAGATAGCAATACTGATCTCCCTTAAGATGAGAGATCTCCTTGCAGAGCCCCGTGCCTCCTGGATCTTCTCCTGCTTACAGCAGGAATGGTTGTGTCTGTATTACACAGGAATACTGAGCAAAGTTGGACAAGATTATTTAAACAGGACTCAGATGTCTGTACCTGTCAGCCTAATTTGCATTATAAAGGTCCCAGAACAAGCAATGATGTATCAGCAAATACTTATTAATTTCCCTAGTTTCTCTGTGAAGTCACTTACATGTGAGCAAGTACAATGAAGACTGAAGTGGGATACCCTGAAAGGAGGCTGTAGAGAGGTGGGGAGCAGTCTGTTCAACCGAGTAGCAAGTGAAAGGAGAAGAGGAAATGTTCTCAGGTTGTGCCAGGGGAAGATTAGATTGGATATTGGGAAGAATTTCTTCACTGAAAGGGTTATCAGGCTTGCCCAGGGAGGTGGTGGAGTCCCCATTGCTGGAGCTATTTGAGAGTCATGTAGATGTAGTGCTTAGGGATATGATTTAGTCAAGGACTTGTCAATGTTAGGTTAATGACTGGACTGGATGAACTTTAAAGTCTTTTCCAATATAGGCAGTTCCTTCAAAAAAATTTCCATTGTCCTGCTCTTTACAGTTGAAAATTACTAATACTACAGGTATGATATTCAAAACAAACACTGGGTCTCTAAATTTCCCCATGAACCAGGCAGAACCTCTATTTCCTGTATTCCTACAGCACTAAACATATACTTACTTGGAAGTATTAGAAATTATGCTTATTATTTGCCCTTTATGTGGTGGATTTTTTCAACTTTCAGAATAAATATCCTATCTGTAGTCTTTCTACAAGGACAACACTGTTAGATCTTATTCCAATCCAACTTCATATTTAATAGAAATGTGCCCACAGTTCAGTCTAGAGCCATATTTCATTACAAAAGGAATATAAAGATAAGAAGGATAATAAATCACCTGTTTTATTGCCAAGGGTCTAAGCCACTACAATGAACACACAGCTATGACCTGTACTTCATTTTCAGCATTGTTAAGAGCTTGCTGGTGATAGAGGAGTACTAGAACTATTAAGCAAAAAGCCATTTTAGGCTGGATGTTAGGAAGAAATTCTTCACAGAAAGAGTGATTGACCATTGGAATGAGCTGCCCAGGGAGGTGGTGGAGCCACTGTCCCCGGAGGTGTTTAAAGTAAGACTGGATGAGGCACTTGGTGCCATGGTTTAGTTGATTAGGTGGTGTTGGGGAATAGGTTGGACTTGATGATCTCGAAGGTCTTTTCCAACCTGGTTAATTCTGTGATTCTGTGGTTTTCCTTTACCTGGAGAGGGAAAATAAATGCAGGCTTGTGCCTAGGAAAAGAGACAGAGATAGTAGTTGGCATGGACCTGTGGTTTACTGACTTTCTTAGCTATCTCTTCCAGCTTTTGCTTCCACTCTGCCATAGGATGGCATCCTATGGATTGAAAAAGAAAAAATAAATTGTCATGTTCATATAGACAAAAATACTGTCTGCTGCAGCTAGTGTTGCATGAAGGACAGGAAACACAAGTTGAAGAACTTACAAAACCTTCATCTTTTATTAGGAATTTAAACATCTTCTGGTAATTTCAGCTGTCTTTTCCTCCCATTTCTGAAGAATGTCTTAAGACTACCTTACTTCTCCTTAGGGGAGCTTTGTGCTCCAGGAACAAGGAGAGGATGTTGTTGTTTCATGTGCCACAAAGACAAACTTAAATCTTAAATAACAGGGGTTTGTATCTCCCATAACCCAAACAGCAATGCCCAAATCTCGATTTATTTTCATTGTGCATTGAATAGAATAGAATAGAATAGAATAGAATAGAATAGAATAGAATAGAATAGAATAGAATAGAATAGACCAGGTTGGAAGAGACCTTCAAGATCGTCATGTCCAACCCATCATCCAACACCATCTAGTCAACTAAACCATGGCACCAAGCACCCCATCAAGTCTCCTTCTAAACACCTCCAGTGATGGTGACTCCACCACTTCCCTGGGCAGCACATTCCAATGGGCAATCACTGTCTCTATGAAGAACTTCTTCCTAACATCCAGCCTAAACCTCCCCTGGTGCAGCATGAGACTGTGTCCTCTTGTTCTGAAATAATAATAACAATATAGGACTACAGAACAAGCCCAAGAATACCTCCTGGCTATTGAATATCTTCTTGCTATTTCTTCCTGCTCAGAACTGAGGAGGGACTTTTTAGGGTGTCAGGTAGTGACAGGACCAGAGGGAATAGAACAAAACTAGAAATGGGTATGTTCAGATTGGATGTTAGGAAGAAGTCCTTCAGCATGAGGGTGGTGAGACACTGGAACAGGTTGCCCAGGGAGGTTGTGTGGAAGTCCCATCCATGGTGGTTTTTAAGGCCAGGCTGAATGTGAGGTGTCCCTGCCCATGGCAGGGGGTTTAGAACTGGATGATCCTTGAGGTCCCTTCCAACCCTGACAATTCTGTGATTCTCTGAACTCTGGAGTTAAGAAACTGTTTTTCTTAATATTAAAATGCATACTTATAATTGCACACAGACACACACAAAATGTATTTGCCACGGCCTAATATGCCTGACTTGAAAAAACAGGACTTTTTTTGTCAAATGCAGCATTAATAATACATGAAATTCAGCAAAACTTGTGTTTCAGTAGATTGGTTTTCGTATTCTAGAATGTGTGAACAGGTACTTTGATTTAGAGAGTAAAAAGCTCTTCAGAATTTACATGGAAAGTTTGAAAGCACACTACTAAGCATGGGGTTTTTTTTTGCATAATTCAATGCATTCAACAAAGCTGCCCAGCATAATCAGTAAAAGAAATTAATCCTCACTTTTGATTACTCTTGTATTCTAAGTGAGGCTTGATCATTGTGATTGATTGCATGCTATCAGACTCCTAAATAAAAAAGAAAAAAGTCTATCTGAAAAATAAACACTTTGGCCTGTGAAGGTACATTAAATCTTGTGGAAAGGAAAACTTCACTGATTCCTCTCAGCCTTATCCATTTCTCTATGTTCACTCCAGTAGGGTTTCTGTTGATGGAATTCCACCAGCAATTCATCTCTCTAACTTCATCTGCTTACCATTCCCCCTCCTCCCCCTATACTCCAACCTACTTTATTCTATTCTATTCCATTCCATTCCATTCCATTCCATTCTACTTTCCTGAGAACAGATATTTTTGAAAGGGCATTATCAGTGCTAGGCAAAATTATGGAACAGGTCATCTTGAGTGCAATCACACAGCACTTACAGGACGGCCAAGGGATCAGGCCCAGCCAGCATGGATTCAGGAAGGGCAGGTCCTGCCTGACAAACCTGATCTTCTTCTTTGATCAGGTGACCCTGCCTGGTGGTTGTGGGGAGGCCTGTGGATGTAGTCCACCTTGACCTCTGCAAGGCCTTTGACACCGTCCCCGACAGCAAACTCCCGGCCAAGCTGGCAGCCCATGGCTTGGACAGGAGCACACTGCTTTGGGTTAGGAACTGGCTGGAGGGCCGAGCCCAGAGAGTGGTGGTGAATGGTCTCTTCTCCCAGGCAGCCAGTACCAGAACCAGAGGACACAGTCTCAGGCTGCACCAGGGGAGGTTTAGGCTGGATGTTAGGAAGAAGTTCTATACAGAGAGAGTGATTGCCCATTGGAATGGGCTGCCCATGGAGGTGGTGGAGTCACCTTCATTGGAGGTGTTCAGGAGGAGACTTGATGGAGTGCTTGGTGCCATGGTTTAGTTGTTTAGGTGGGTTGGATTGGTTGATGGGTTGGACACGATGATCTTGAAGGTCTCCTTCAACCTGGTGTATTGTATTGTATTGTATTGTGTTGTATCTTTAGACTTACCTAAAGAAACATTTTCAGTGGGATCCCAGCATAGAAAGGCCTGGGAATATTAGAAGTCTGGGGGATTTTAGCCATGGGGTTGGTTTGGAATCACATGCTTAGCAGGAACTTTTATTGCCAGACACTGAAGTTACAGCTAAGTTAAAATTAAGCTGGCGTGAGACTGATGAGACAAAGCTATGTTTTGAAGAAGCTGAAGTTAATCCATATTTGGAAGCCTAGCTTTAGGTAAGAAGCCTTTTCTTGTATTAGATTAGACCAACTGGAAGCCATTCAAAAGAAAAAAAAATCCTACTTTTCTATCATTTTTCCTTTCCCCCCCAGTTTACATCTGTCTCAGTCCAGAGGGAGAGAGAGACTAAGTTCTTTTTAAAACATTCCCATGTTGTGAAATTAAGGCACAAACAAGGTCAAATATCAAAAATGAGGCTATTTATTAAAGGATAAAGTGAGTGGACAGAACAGAAGAAGGGGGAGAGAGAGAGAGCAAAAATGGAGAAAGAGAGAAAGCAGGGAAGGAATTATGTTACCACCCCCCACCGAAGCTTTTCTGCAGAGGTCCGAGGAAGGGTGCTGCCACTTTGTCTTGGAGATGTCCCAGGGTTCATCCTTGCTGGCTTGTGCTGTCCTTGGCTGGAGGAGGGGGCGGATAGAGCACCTGTGATGTTTTTTCTTTCTCTGAGCAGCTTTCAGCATGTAGTGTTTCTCAGTGGTGTTCTCTCTTCTCCAGCACTTCTTCTTTTCTTCTTACAGCAGGCAAAACTTAGGTCACAGCTTTGGTGGTGGTGGAGAGAGGGCTCCTGGGCTGCTGCTTCCAGGCTGCATGGTGATGTTTTCTCTCTGCCTGAGCTGCTAAGACTCAGTGGTTTTTATTCAGTTCTGTTTTCATTACATCTCCCCCCTGCCCCACACCACAGTCACATTAATGCATGTGTGACTGCCAAGTGTGCTATCTGGTGAGCAGAGCTGACCCATCAAGCAGGTCGTTAGTCCAGAGGCCTTTACACCATTAGTGGTCTTATGAGGAAAACCGCCCAGGATGTGCTTGCACCACACCTCCTGAGCAGCTGTTGTCATGGGGCAGCAAAGGTGATTTTATCTTTTGTTGGACATTCCAGGCTCTTCACTGCACCTCTCCCTAGGCAGCTGTCTGGTGAGCAGATGTGATTTTATCTGTGTTGATTCACAGGTACAAGAGACACAAGGTTTAGTCTCTCACCACATCAAGTGATGCAATTTTGCCTGCTTCTTTTGTTCTAAGTATTAACTATACAACCTTTTGGAAAGAAAGTAATGTACATCAAATGTGCAGTTTTTCTATATTCTGTATTTTATTTTTTCACTCTGTTCCAGCCTCCTCCAGGCTGGGATAGTGGGGAAAGTTCTGCAGCTTCTCTGCTCTTCTGCATGGGGTGAAGGCAGTGGTGAGGCATTTCAGAAGGCTAAGCTGTCCAGTGTGCAGTGTGGACTTTTCTATTAAATGTGCTATGGCTGAAATGCAAAACTTGTCAGAAGAAAGAAGAAAGAAATGTGGAGCCTGTGTACACTTGACATAGTATAGAGCTATGCATGGAGGAGCAGGGAGATGCTCATCCCCCTGCACTCAACACTGGGGAGGTCACACCTTGAGTATTTCATAACTCTTCTGGCCCCACACTCTAGGAAGGACATTGAGGTGTTGGAGTGTGTCCAGTGAAGAGCAATGAGGTCTTGTGAAGGGCCTGGAGCACATGGCCTGTGAGGAACTTCTGAGGGAGCTGGGGGTGCTCAGTCTAGAGAAGAGGAGGCTGAGGGGAGGCTTAATCACTCTCTACAACTACCTGAAGGGAGTGAGGAGGGGGCCAGCCTCTTCTGCTTGGTTTCAAGCGACAGAAATAGAAGAAATGGTTCCAAGCTGCATCAGAGGAGGTTCAGGATGGGTATTAGGAAATATTTCTTCACTGAAAGGGTTCTCAAATATTGGAAGGTCTGCCAGGGTACCATCCCTGGAGGTGTTCGAGTGGCATGTGGACCTGGATCTTAGGGACATAGTTTAGTGTTCACCTTCAGTTCTGGGTCCAAGGTTGGACTGGGTGATCTTGCAGGTCTCTTCCAAGCAGATACATTGTGTAATTCTGTGAGTCTGAGCACTGACAGCAGTGATTTCTGTTCATGTTGTTTCACATTGCTAGACCTGAAGAATGCCCTTCAAGACCCAGATAGCTCTGTTGCCTTGGAAACATCCAGTTGTCCATGGATAGTCTGCACAGCCCTTCTGCCAATTTTCAGAGCTTTTAGCAACATTTACTGAAATGACACCTTTGACTCTAACTAAAACTTGGTTATGTTTATGGAAAAACTGCAATTAGCCATTCTGCATTTTTGATTAACTTCAACAGCCTGACTGGAAAAAAAAATTAGTTCTTTAGGCAACACCAGGTCTTCCTGTCTATCCATAGCTTGAATGTCATTTCATTTGCTCCTTCTGCAGTCCCCTGTTCACCCACAGAAACTGTCATGACAGCAGTAGTTTGAAAAAATGATCCTTTTCCATTTCTCAAGGATGGCCTCAAAGAGGGGCACCACTTTGCTCAGGCAAGTATCAGGGACTACTGTTGACATTTCAGGTGAGTAACTTATGCTCAACTTACTGTTGAGATCTAGACTTGTGTCTCAACTCTGACACAAACCAAAGCATGAAGCTTCTGGCTTCTGCTGCTGTCAGGCTCAGTTGTAATAGAGTAGAATAGATGTGGTAGGTCACAATAGAATAGAATAGAATAGAATAGAATAGAATAGAATAGAATAGAATAGAATAGAATAGAATAGAATAGACCAGACCAGACCAGACCAGACCAGACCAGGTTGGAAGAGACCTTCAAGATCATTGCGTCCAACCCATCATCCAACACCAAAATCTAATCTGAGTGGCATCAAACTTAGTACAATGCTCTATATTTCTGAGAAAGCACCAACTGTTTCTTAAGTAAATGCTCAACATTCATTTTTTTCTTAAACAGACTGACTTCATGAATCAGTTAACTTGAACCACTGAGCTACAACCCTGAAAATCTGTTAAGAACTTCTCATACAGACTCAGGCAATTTACTTGACCTTTCTTTTCCTTCATTCTGCAGATGTAAAGTGAGATTAAAATGCCCTTTTAAATGAGATAAATTGCTATCAAGGAAGCTTTATTTATGGTTTCTTGGTTAGTCATAAACAAGGCATTTTCTTTGTAGGAAAGCACGGAGGAAATGGTCTGAAATAAAATGTTCCTCCATATAGGGACATGAAGCAGAATGACAAAATCTAGCATAGAAGGATCACATGAACAAAGGATGCTAGGGGTTGGAAAGGACCTCCAGAGATCATTGAGCCCAACCCCCTGCCAGAGCAGGATCATAGTATATAGAACAGGTTGCACAGGAACACATCCAGACAGGTCTTGAAAGTCTTTAGAGAAGGAGCTTCCACCACAGTGCTCTGTGACTCTCACAGTGAAGAAGTTGAGGTGGAACCTCCTGTGCTGTAGTTTATACCCATTACCCCTTGTCCTATCCCAGGGCACATCTGAGCAGAGGCTATCCCCTCCCTTTTGACACCCAGACTTCAGATATTTATAACATTTATTAAATCCCCTCTCAGTCTTCTCCAGACTGAACAGCCCCAGGTCTCTCAGCCTTTCCTCATTAGGCAGTGCTCCAGAACCTTATTCATCTTCATAGCCCTCTCTTGGGCAGATCCCTGTCCCTCCTGAACTGGGGAGCTCAAAACTAGACACAATATTCCAGGTGAGGTTTCACCAGGGCAGAGTAGAGGGGGACGAGAACCTCCCTCAATCTGTTGGACACACTCTTCTTAATGCACCCCAGGAGGACTGCAGTGATTCTGCTTTTAAAGTCACTTCCCAACTTCGTGGGAAGAAGATAGTTTTTTGTTGATGATTTTGAGGCTGAAGCACACAAAGGCTTATTAAAGGAAATGCTCTTGTTCTCTGGATGGGTTTGGAGATATGTCTCATATTGCTTTCCATGTCAATAGACCCTGGGTAAAATACACTAGTGTTTAGAGCCTGAGCTTAAAAAATGCAATAAAAGAGACAAATATCTAGAAGTCAGTCACTTCTAAGGCACATTAGAAAGACAGTAGAGTCATTTATATGTAGAAAACCAGTGGGGCACAACAATGTGGGGTAATCTGGCATCGAGGAGCAATACCCAGATGTAATGCATAGCAGTTATTTAAAAGCATGGTAAGAAACCAAGAGGAAATTTGATTTCAGATAGGTAAGGTCAGACTGATTCTTGTGCATATAAGCAGAGAATCTTGCTGTTTCCAGAGCAACCTGTTGGAGTAAATTGCCTATAAAATGACTGTGAGGCTCTCTATATTGTAATTGATGTGTTTTAACCCATAATTAGTTCTAAAAATAAAAACAAACTGAAAAGGAGAAGTTTGAAGAGAAGCATTGTTTTTTTCCATGATGTGATTTTATTTAGATAAACTGTTCAGAGATCTGGGGATTAAAAAAAAACCAACCCCAGCCATTCATTACAAATCCCCAAACAACAAAAACTAGAAGAAAATCCTATCTATGAGGTTTGAAATATGACTGACTACCTTGTTAATTTTTAATTGTGGTTTTCAGCAGCTAAAACATAGAAAATCATAGAAAAAAACTAGAAATGGGTAGATTCAGATTGGATGTCAGGAAGAAGTTCTTCACTGTGAGGGTGGTTGAAACACTGGAACAGGTTGCCCAGGGAGGTGGTGGAAGCCTCATCCCTGGAGGTTTTGAAGGCCAGGCTGGATGTGTCTCTGAGCAACCTGCTCTAGTGTGAGGTGTCCCTGCCCATGGCAGGGGGGCTTGGAACTGGATGATCCTCTGTCCTGCCTGATCTAGTGTAGAGTGTCCCTGCCCATGGCGGGGGGGTTGGAACTAGATGATCCTTGTGGTCCCTTCCAACCCTGACTGAAACTATGAAACTATGAAACTATCCTTGAGGTCCCTTCCAACCCTAAGAATTCTATGATTCTATGCTTCCATGATTCTATGTCTTTGAGCATCAAATTCATGTACATGAATGTAATCAGACAGCTGAGTAGATCAAGAATTTTCAGGCCTTGCTTGACATCTTGTGTATGCAGATCACGTCTTGTAAGTTCATTGTAATGAAGGTGAGTGATTGTTTTAAATGGCAGAATTACATGAATAGATCCAATTTTATTGCTACCACAGGAGAATTCAATTCCAAGCCCACTCTAGGCCTAAGAGAATTGGCAGTGTCAATTAAATGAAAAGTGTGTCTAATACTAAGTGGCTAACAGAAACATAATTACCACAGATAACTAGAAAGGACACGATTGGAAATGAGAAATTACACATTGTAATTCTGGTCACAAATTTAGTGTGCAGTAAATTTAGTAGTGAACCCATGCATAGCAAATATCAGCCTTAAGAATGGATCAAGTAAGAATGGGACCAGTCTTGTTTAACATCTTCATTGGTAACAAGGACAGTGATATTGAGGGCACTTCTGAAAGTTCGCTGGCAACACCAAGCTGTGTGGTGCAGCTGACACCTGGAGGGAAGGGATCCTTCCAGAGGGACCTTGATAGGCTGAAAGGTAGGCACAAGACAACCTCATGAGGTTTCAACAAGACCAAGTGAAGGGTCCTGCATCTGAGTCAGGGCAATCCCAAGCACCAATATAGGCTGGAAGGCTTGGGAGCAGCCCTGAAGAAAAGGACTGGTTGTGTGGTGGTGGATGAAGTTCAGCATGAAAAGCACAGTGTGCACTTGCAGCTGAGAAAGCAAATCACATCTTGGGCTGCATCAAGAGAAGTGTGGGCAGGTCGAGGACTCGACTGTACTGTGAGACAGCCTAAATTACTGCATCAAGTTCTGGAACCTCTATTCAGGAAGGATTGGATGTCTGCTGGAACGTGTCCAGAGAAGGGCCACAAGGATGATCAGAGGGCTGGAGCTCCTCTGCTATGAGGACAGACTGAAAGAGTTGTGGCTATTCAGTCTGGAGTAGAGGAGGCTCTGGGGAGACCTTATTGTGGCTTTCAGTATCTGAAAGGGGCCTACAAGAAAGCTGGGGAGGGACTTTTTAGGGTGTCAGGGAGTGATAGGAATGGAGCAAAACTAGAAATGGTAGATTCAGATGGATGCTAGGAAGAAGTTCTTCCCCATGAGGGTGGTGAGACACTGGAACAGGTTGCCCAGGGAGGTGGTAGAAGAGGCATCCCTGGAGGATTTTTAAGGCCAGGCTGGATGTGGCTCTGGGCAACCTGCTGTAGTGTGAGGTGTCCCTGCCCATGGCAGGGAGGTTGGAACTGGATGATCTTCGTGGTCGTTTCCAACCCTGACCATTCTGTGATTCTGTATCAACCCAGTATCAGCAGTCTTTAATGTATCCAGTGGCAAACCCTGTAAAAAAATTCTCTTCACTTGCAGGAATAATTAAGTCTCAGTCTTGTGATGTTCTGTGCGTGGATCATAGATCAGAATTTATTGTGTATAAGGAAGAGTATAAGGAAGAGTACTTCAAGGTTACAAAGTCAGTAGATGAAACAACTTGCCTGTCTCTTATTTTGCTTTCTCAATGATACACATTGCTATCCAGCTGCACCATGGACTTAGCTTTGCTTGCTGCTTTGGTTTGTTTTTTTTCACAACATAGACATATTGTAAATAAGCTACTGCCTTATTTCATGTTCACACTCCTCTCCTGTCCTCTACGTTTTTATATAGTTGTATTTAGAATCATTTGGAAATTATATAGTATCATTTGGAAAAGTAGTGTGAATTACCAGTACAGCAAATGGGCTTCCATGATGTAACAAACCCATCTGCTCCTGTAATAAAACTAGTAGTACTCAGCTTCTTACTTTTGTGTCACGTGCCTCTGGTCAACTGTCTTCATGTATAACTTTTAAAAGCAAAATATTTCACTGAAATAGACTGAGCCAAACATGGTGCAGCATTTGCTGCTAGGTTCAAGTTTTATGATGTTTGGCCTAAATAAACTCAGCCTCCCTCCAGGCAGACTGGGCTGCAGCTGTCTCTCCTTGCCCAGCTTTCCCGTAGCCCAGCGTCCCTGCATGGGTACCAAGGCTTCCCCATGGCCCTTTACCCACAAAATGTTTAACCTTCAGCACTCCAGCTCCAGTTCAGTCATCCATCTCTCTCAGCACACGACTGAGAGTCATACAGATATTCTAACACCAAACATCTTAGGCTCGAGTGAGGAGAGTTGTTGGCCATGGAATGTGCTGCCCAGGGAGGTGGTGGAGTCACCCACCTGAGGTGTTCAAGAGGGGACTGGACGTGGCCCTTGGTGCCATGGTTTAGTCCTGAGGTGTTGGGTGACAGGTTGGACTTGATGATCTTTGAGGTCTTTTCCCCCTTGTTGATTCTATGATTCTATGATCTCTAAATTTTCTAGCCCAAGGAGAAA
>CM037632.1:7322723-7374284 GCA_015227895.2 Colaptes auratus | reverse complement strand
TCAGGTCCATGTCCTTCCTATATTGAGGACTCCAGAGCAGGACACAACACTCCAGGTGAGGTCTCAGCAGAGCAGAGTCAAGTGGCAGAATCACTTCTCTGGATCTGCTGGCAATGCATCTTTTGATGCTGCCCAGGATGTGATTTGCCTTCTGTGCTGCAAGCTCACACTGCCTGCTCATGTCCAGCTTCTCATCCATCAGCAACCCAAGTCCTTTTCCACAGGGCTGCTTTCTGTCTCCTCATTCCCCAGTCTGTATTGATAGTGAGGATTGTTCTGGCCCAGGCGCAGAACCCTGCACTTGCTCTTGTTGAACTTTATGAGGTTCACCTGGGCCACCTCTCCAGCCTCTCTAGATCCCTCTGGAGAGCAACCCATCCCTCTGGTATATTCAGGTGTTACTGCAGGACATGTTTAGCCACCAAACATATTTTATTCAAACTTTAGAGTAGATTTAACCAGGGGAAATGTTTAATAATGTGTTGTGGTTTAGTCTCCCCAGCAGCTAAGCATTGTGCTTAATCATTCCCTCCATCCAGTGGGGAAAAAAAAAAAGTCAAAATCGTGGGTTGAGGTAAGGAGAGGTTAATAGGAGAGAAAAAGTAAAACAACAACAAACAAGAAACCACCCCAAAAACCCTCCAAACAAACCAGTAAAAACCCCCAAGTGATGCGCACTGAAGTTGCTCACCACTTGCTATTGCCACTGATGAGCGCAGTGAGTTCCAAGCAAGAAGCCCCCCTCCAGCTTTCACATATACTCAAAATCTTCTATTTTATTTTGAGAAGGTGAAATGAGGGGGAAGCTGAACGAGGGGGAAGTTTAGCCTTGATCTGAGAAAGAAGTTCTTCACAGAAAGAGAGGTTGCCCATTGGAATGGGCTGCTCAGGGAGGTGGTGGGGTCAACGTCCCTGGAAGTGTTTAAAAAAAGCCTGGATGAGGCACTTAGTGCCATGGTCTAGTTAATTATATAGGGTTGGGTGATTGATTGGACTTAATGATCTTGGAGGTCTCTTCCAACCTGATTGATTCTGTGAATTTTGCTGCATACCAGCAGAAATCCTTTTTTCAGCCTCTGGAACTTCTGAGATGGACACATTGGCATGTAGGCTTGGATAGGGAGGGGAAACTCAAGGCTGCCCTCTAAAGGCACTTTCTCCAGTGACTCAGGGTAGCACCAGAACAAGAGGACACAGTCTCAAGCTGTGCCAGGGGAAAGATTAGGCTCGAGGTGAGGAGAAAGTTCTTCACAGAAAGAGAGATTGGCCATTGGAATGTGCTGCCCAGGGAGGTGGTGGAGTCACCATCCCTGGTGGTGTTCAGAAAGGGACTGGATGTGGCACTTGATGCCATGGTTTAGTTGATTAGATGGTGTTGGGTGATAGGTTGGACTCAATGATCTTGACAGTCTTTTCTAATCTGGTTAATTCTATTCTATTCTATTCTGTTCTGTTCTATTCTATTCTATTCTATTCTATTCTATTCTATTCTATTCTATTCCATTCCATTCCATTCCATTCCATTCCATTCTATTCCTGCCTGGAAATTGCTGCAATTCCTGTAATCCAGCTCTTCTTTGTTTCTGGAGAACACCTGTAAATAAATGTACTTCTTTTGTCAAATGAAGTTGAAATTATCTTTGGCAAGTTTCATATTATAGAGTTCACAGAGGAGGGAATGTTTTTCACTCTTCACAAATAGCTTCTGTGTAAAAGAAAAGACAAAGGTACTTCATTTATGCAGAAGAGTAGGCTCTGCTCTTTGCTGAAATTAATTCCATTTAGTTCGTGCACTGTAATTACGGAATATTAAGACAACAATTATGGATTTGGGATTTTTTCCCCTTTGTTTTTTTTGCCTCTTGATGCACATTAGAGCTGCTATCTTCTATCAGCTGAAAATCATCCACAAATTAGGGAGAGAACATGTTCTGGCAGGGCTCCAGACATGATCTTGCCAACAGGTGCACCGGCGTGCTGGATTCTAACTTTGCAAAGGGTCTAAAATGCAAGAGAGGAAATAATTTCCTGTAATTGTGGTGGGGGAATTTGGGTTCAGTTTTGTTGTGGTGATTTGCTTCCTTGCTTGCTTGTTTGCTTTGGAGGGTTTTTTTGTTAGTTTGTTTTGGTTTTGGGTTATTTTGAGCTTCAAGAAGACATTATCTTTTGGTGGGAAATGTCCCTACAATATGATTTAACAGAGGGCTATGTTCTGCTTCAAAATGAGCAAAACTACTACTAAAAAAAAAAAAAAAAAGGGGAGGAATGAAGGCCTGGCATTATGCAGAGCATTCCTATTGATTTTGAGTAACACACAGTCTCAAACTGCACCAGGGGGAAGTTTAGGCTTGAGGTGAGGAGAAAGTTCTTCACAGAGAGAGTTGTTCGCCATTGGAATGTGTTGCCCAGGAGGTGGTGGAGTCACCGTCCCTGGAGGTGTTCAAGAGGGGATTGGATGTGGCACTTGGAGCCATGGTTTAGTAGTCATGAGGTCTGTGGTGACAGGTTGGACTTGATGGTCTTTGAGGTCTTTTCTAACCTTATTGATTCTGTGATTCTATACTTAATGCATTTTTTTATACACATTTCTTTTTCGATACTATTGGCTGACTCTGAGAGGTAATTTCAGCTATTGGAATACACACACACACAGACATACACACATATTCTTGTCCTTTAAGTCACTATATATGTGCAGAGTATCAGAGTATCAGTCAGGGTTAGAAGGGACCACAAGGATCATCTAGTTCCAACCCCCTTGCCATAGGCAGGGACACCCCACACTAGATCAGGCTGGCCAGAGCCTCATCCAGCCTGGGCTTAAACACCTCCAGGGATGGGGCCTCAACCACCTCCCTGGACAATGCATTCCAGGGCTTCACCACTCTCATGGGGAAGAACTTCCTCCTCATGTCCAGCCTGAATCTCCCCACCTCCAGCTTCATTCCATTCCATTCATTCCATTCCCCCTAGTCCTATCACTACCTGATTTACCTGAGTAAATCCATTTCATCGAATCACAGGATCACAGGATGTTTTAGGGGTTGGAAGGGATCTCTGGAGATCATTCAGTCCAACCCCCCTACCAGGGCAGGACCACATAACCTTATAATCAAGTGCAGGTCATACCGGTGTGCATCCAGATGGGTCTTGAAAGTCTCCAGAGAGAAGGAGACTCCACAACCTGTCTGGGGAGCACCATGCTGATGCATTGGCATTTTTAATCTGCATACCTTTCAGCACTACCAGGAAAAAAAACTGTTTCAAGTATATTACTCTCATCAAAGCTGTCTGTTGGTCGGAAGGAGGCATGCTAGACGGAGCCAAAGCAGTAACTCAGGAGCAGCTGTAAAATGTCTCAGGCTCTCTTGGAGAATTGGCAGTGTTTCTAATGAAAAGCTGCACTGGAGTTTAGTTAATTCACTTTCTCATTCTTACCAAGGAATAAAAGGGCTCAGAATAACAGAGTGGTAAGAGTTCTGCTTGCACTTAATGCCTCCTGTAGAAGCAGTGAGATGACACAGAGTATAGCTCAGAAATGCAGACCCTCTCCTGAGTTGCTCTATAATTTTGTAGGCTTTAGAGTACCTTTTTCCATAAGTACTTAATCTTTCTGGGGTTTTCATGCCTTTTCCATGCAGCACCTGGGAGATGATGAACCTTGTAATTATTAGAAGAGCAAAAACTGCACCTCCCTGAACTCAAAATCGTGAGTTGTGAGTAACTCTCCAAACAAAAGTAGATATATGGATAAGGCAAATAAAGTGTTGATGAGTAGTGAAATGATATCTAGACCCTTGGATCTCTCTGTTTCCCTATGTTCTCTTCATTTTGAAAAACAAAAAATCTAAAAAGACAAAAGCTAGATTGCCTTTAGTTAGAGCTGGCTCAACCTACTGCAATTCAGTTGTTTGTAGGCAAACCTGCAATACCATACACCACGTAGCTAGTGCCCTCCTCTCACACAGTAGGCCAGGCATCACAGAATCACAGACAGTTAGGGGCTGGAAGGGACCTTGAAAGATCATCCAGTAGAGCAGATCACGAAGGAATGCATCCAGGTGGGTCATGAATATCTCCAGAGGAGACTCCACAAATCCCCTGGGCAGCCTGTTCGTGTTCCATTGCCCTCACAGTAACAAAATTCTTCCTCATGTTACATGGAACTTCCTATGCCTCAACTTCCACCCACTGCCCCTTGTCTTGTCATTAGGCATCACCCAGCAGAGCCTGGCTCCATCCTCTTGCCACTCACCCCTTACATCTTTATAAACATGAATGAGGTCACCTCTCAGTCTCCTCCTTGCCAAGTTAGAGAGATCCATCTCCCTCAGCCTTTCCTCAGAAGGACACTGTTTATGTTTATGGAGCTACTTTTATTTCTTTGATTTTCTTAATGTTATTCTTATAATTGTATAGGCAAATACATTCTTGCTCTCCTTCCTCCTCTCTGGTGCAAACTGTGCCCTTCAAGGGCAGGCACAGAATAAGCTTGCTGGGGATGCTGCTGGAGCAGTCTGGCCTTCAACCTGCATGCCTCCTTTGGGCAGTGTCTTGGTTTGAGGCCAGACAGATCCTCTATTGCCCCAAGAGGGGCAAAAGAATGACACTCACACAAATGGATTGGGAAGTAATGGAAAGTTTAAATGGGAAAGCAATTGGTGTTTTACAGAAATTGCAAAGCACCCAGCCCAAACTGCCACAGGCAGCTTTACCATTCACCTCTGCCCCAAAATCAGTGAACAATTTGCTTTGATTTTTCTCTTTGGCAGTCTTGTACTCTGCTACTCTCTGAAGCTGATGACCTCTTCCTAATCTGCAGTCTTGAACCACTAAACTCAAGTAATTTATTATGTCATTGCAGCTGCCCTCTGGGATGTTGTACAGGAATTCTGATGATGTTAATCACAACATCATTTTAATTGACTGTATGAATGGTACTCTTTAAAACTTAAAAAAATAATTACAGAGCTTAATTTACATTTTGAAAGAGCATGTAGCTCACAATAGTGAATGAATAATACATTTACTTGACCTGAAGCTTTTTTCAGTTGTGGTGCACTGACACCAACAGCTTCTTAATATCTTTAATAACTAACATAGCTCCAGCAGATGGGATCTACACTCATCAAAATCATTCCACCTTCCCACTTTCAGCCTACAGAATCCCTCTGAGAAGTCACATGCTGCTGCTGCTCTTCCACAAGGTTATTTCCAGTGGCTGAAAGCAGTTGTGGGTCAGAGGCTTAACCTCCACATAGGAGACTCCATTCACATATCTGCTCCGTCTGCTGAGTGAAGTTTCTAACTTGGTCCTTCTTTATAATACCTTTTATACTCTATGCTAATTCATAGAGCAGTGGTTTTGGGGTTTTACTCTCCCTAGAAGCTAAAGATAAAATGAAAAGACTCTCAGAGGCACCTTTCTGTAAAATAATGAAACAAATCCTAACTCACACCTACAGGTCTGCAATTAATATACTAATCACAGAATCACAGAATCACCAAGGTTGGAAGAGACCTCAAAGATCATCAAGTCCAACCTGTCACCACAGACCTCAGACTAAGTTTAAGAAGGATATTGAGACACTTGAACGTGTCCAGAGAAGGGCAACAAGACTGGGGAGAGGCCTTGAGCACAGCCCTGTGAGGAGAGGCTGAGGGAGCTGGGGTTGCTTAGCCTGGAGAAGAGGAGGCTGAGGGGAGACCTTATTGCTGTCTACAACTACCTGAAGTGAGGTTGTAGCCAGGTGGGGGTTGGTCTCTTCTCCAGGGCAACCTGTGGCAGAACAAGAGGACACAGTCTCAAGCTGTGCCAGGGGAAATTTAAGTTTGAGGTGATGAGAAAGTTCTTCACAGAAAGAGTAATTGGCCTCTGAAATGTGCTGCCCAGGGAGGTGGTGGAGTCACCATCCCTGGAGGTGATCAAAAAAGGATTGGACTTGAAGGATGGGGCACTTGAAGCCGTGGTTTAGTTGTCACAAGGTGTTAGGTATTAGGCTGGACTTGACGATCTCTGAGGTCTTTTCCAACCTTACTGATTCTATGATTCTATGATTCTACTCAGACTGTGTTAGAGACACTGTGTAGTTATAGTGCAAGCTGCTCTCCAATAAAGCTTCCCTGTATTTGCCTTCCTTGTATTGGATTCAAACAAGAGAAGAGGTTGGACTTAGTATCATAGTATCACAGTATCAGTCAGGGTGGGAAAGGACCACAAGGGTCATCTTGTTCCAACCCCCCAGCCATGGGCAGGGACACCCTACACTAGATCAGGCTGGCCAAAGCCTCATCCAGCCTGGGCTTAAACACCTCCAGGGACAGGGCCTCAACCACCTTCCTGGACAACCCATTCCAGGGCTTCACCACTCTCATGGGGAAGAACTTCTTCCTCACATCTAGCCTGAATCTCCCCACATCCAGCTACATTCCATTCCCCCTAGTCCTATCACTACCTTGATGATCTTTGAGGTCTTTTCCAACCTTACTGATTCTATGATAAGAGATTGGATGTTAGGAACACATTCTTTAATATGAAGGTGCAGTAAGTTGCCCAGAGAGGTGGTTGAAGCCCCTTCCATGGAGACATTCAAGGCGAGGCTCTGTGAGGCCCTGGGCAACCTGATCTAGGTGAGGATGTCCATGCTGACTGCAAGAAGGTTGGACTACATGACCTTTGGAGGTCCCTTCTGGCCCGGACCATTCTTTGATTTTATGATTCTATAATTCTATTTCAAAGTCAGAGCATTTTTTGCTTTGCTTATCTCTGAGCAATCTGACCTGGTGCAACTGTATTTAAATGAAAGGTGATTATTTTTTTCCAATATTAAACTATTCAACTTACACAATGAAGTGGTGCTCTTGTAAATCCCACTCTATAGCTGTGCAGCTCTTCCATGCTAAACAACTAGAGTTCAGTGTTCATTACAGTGATTTCCATTCTTTTTCTTAATATTAAATTATAGCTGGGATAGTTTTAATACTCACTGGATACAGTCTCCTTTCCCAATAACATTCCCCATTCCCCCACCCAGATCTCTTCAATATTATGAAGCTGTGTTCTTGATATGTAAGTAAAATTAACTGGTGTTAAGTAGGTGTTGCTGTAGCTTAACTGTCAACACAATGAAGGACAGCCATGAATTTATATAACCTCCTTTATCTTGCTGCTGTTGTATAGTTAAAGATTAGCCTAACAACTGTGGCATTTCCCCTGTTTCAGTGTTGGTAATGCTAATACTCTGTTTGCATTCTTACTGCTTCCATAAGCTCTAAAAAGCAGACAATAGGTTGGAGTAAGTGTGTGTGAAATATGTGTGCTAAAATAGCAAATGAAATGCTGAAAGCAAATGAATGCTGCTTTTATTAATGGTTATTAAATACATGCATTTCAGAGTCACTAGTGGTGTCCCCCAGGGATCAGTGCTGGGCCCCATCCTGTTCAATATCTTTATTGATGATCTGGACGAGGGGATTGAGTCAGTCATCAGTAAATTTGCAGATGACACATGCTGGGGGCAGGAGTTGATCTGATAGAGCATAGGAGAGCTCTCCAGAGGGACCTTGACAGGCTGGACAGATGGGCAGAGTCCAAGGGCATGAGATTTAACACATCTAAGAGCTGGGTTCTACACATTGGCCACAGCAACCCCTGGCAGTGCCATAGGCTGCAGTCAGAGTGGCTGGAGAGCAGCCAGGCAGAAAAGAACCTGGGAGGACTGGTTGATAGTAGGCTGAACATGAGCCTGCAGTGTGCCCAGGTGGCCAAGAAGGCCAATGGCATCCTGGCCTGCATCAGGAATAGTGCAGCCAGCAGAAGCAGGGAGGTCATCCTCCCCTGTACTCAGCACTGGTTAGGCCACACCTTGAGTCCTGTGTCTAGTTCTGGGCCCCTCAGTTTAGGAAAGATGTTGAGATGCAGGAATGTGTCCAGAGAAGGGCAACAAAGCTGGGGAGGGGTTTGGAGCACAGCCCTGTGAGGAGAGACTGAGGGATCTGGGATTGCTTATCCTGGAGAAGAGAAGGCTCAGGGGAGACCTTCTTGCCATCTACAACTACCTGAAGGCAGGTTGTAGCCAGGTGGGGGTTGGTCGCTTCTTCTGGGCGACCAGCACCAGAACAAGAGGACACAGTCACAAGCTGGGCCAAGGGAAGTTTAGGCTGGATGTTAGGAAGAAGCTCTTCTTAGAAAGAGAGATTGGCCAATGGAATGTGCTGCCCAGGGAGGTGGTGGAGTCAGCATCACTGGAGGTGTTTAGGAAGAGACTTGATGGGGTGCTTGGTGCCATGGTTTAGTTGATTAGATGGTGTTGGATGATAGGTTGGACTTGATGATCTCAAAGGTCTTTTCCACCAGGTTAATTCTATTCTATTCTATTCTATTCTATTCTATTCTATTCTATTCTATTCTATTCTATTCTATTCTATTCTATTAATTGGTGGATAAAATGTGAACCAGGTAAAGGTATGCACTACTTCTTCATAGAAGGTCTAAGGTAGAACATAGCCATTATTAAGTTCAGGTGGCATAGTTTGGCCCTCACATTCTTCCCTTCCTCATTTCCACCTTGTCAAGGTTTACCAGAATTAAAATGTATTTATATTGCAAGAATGACTACATAGAAAAAGGGAGTAAGAATCTTGGATATTAAGACTGGACCAGAACAGTGTACCCAGAAGAACATTAATAGATCTGTTATGACACTTCTTTTCCTGTTAGAGGGTTGTTGTCGATATTTATAGATTGCATCTCCCAAATGGATATATCTGTTTTGAGACAGATGGGAGAGTGGGCACTTTGTACCAGCTGTAGTGAGACAGGCATTAAGCACTCACAACTTGGCTCTGCTCTTATTTGCCCATCTTGCCTCAGCACTGGTTAGGGAAGATGTTGACTTGCTGGAATGTGTCCAGAGAAGGACAACAAAGCTGGGGAGGGGTTTGCAGCATGAGCACTATGGGGAGAGGCTGAGGGTGCTGGGGTTGTTTAGCCTGGAGAAGAGAAGGCTCAGGGGAGACCTTATTGCCATCTACAACTACCTGAAGGGAGGTTGTAGCCAGGTGGGGGTTGGTCTCTTCTCCCAGGCAACCAGCACCAGAACAAGGGGATACAGTCTCAAGCTGCACCAGGGGAGGTTTAGGCTGGATGTTAGGAAGAAGTTCTTCCCAGAAAGAGAGATTGGCCATTGGAATGGGCTGCCCAAGGAGGTGGTGGAGTCACCATCACTGGAGGTGTTTAGGAAGAGACTGGATGAGGCACTTGGTTCCATAGTTTAATTGATTAGATAATGCTGGATGATAGGTTGGACTCGATGATCTCGAAGGTCTTTTCCAACCTGCTTTATTCTATTCTATTCTATTCTATTCTATTCTATTCTATTCTATTCTATTCTATTCTATTCTATTGGCTTTGTATGTTGAAAAAACAGAAATTGCCCTGAATGCTTGCACATTTATAATTATTTGTTCCTGAAGGAGGAAGCTCACATAAATATACACCTAGTTAAGCAGAAAGATAAAGGGATATTCTTTTAATTATCTCTGAGGTCTTTTCCAACCTTATTGATTCTATGATACTATGATTAATTTGCAGCTTGAAGGGAAAGGAACAATGTGCTAAATTTGGCTTCTCACTCTCATAGTATTACAGTAATTTTATTTTTGTAGTTATAATTTAGAATAACCTTACAGCCTGTCTGCTCTGTAAAGGAGCTGTGGAGAAACAGCATCATTGCACTCCACTGCTCTCTCTCTTGCACACATACTGAGTCATACACATGCACTTCAGGCACAACTATTTTTTCCTCTGTTTTTCTCTCCTAATATCAACAGCACTCTAGGGAAGGGAGGTGTGATATATTCCACCCAGCATCATTAGCACCAACTCCATTCTGATTCCAAAATGTTAATTGTTCCCAGTGACCAAGATAAAAATAACCATTCCTGTGTTCCAGTTTCTGGTGTCAAGCTGCAAGCAGGAGATTTCTCTCTGCCTTTCAGCTGAAACCTGTTTTTCATGCTAGAATTATTTTCTAGTAATTTGTCAATAGGAAACATAAAATACTTTGTCATACCTTTAGTATGGAAATCGTTACTTTGTGTGTTTCAGAAATCAGTGCAGAAGAAAAGCCCCCATCTAGCCTTTATTTTGCAAATAATAGGATTTTAAGTAGCTTCCCTCATCTTTCCCTTTCTAGTGGCAAAATCGTTCTTGATTTTATGTATCCCTTATGCAAACTGCCTAAAGAACAAATGCACTTTAAGTATTTGTTCATCAGAAATGCACGATACAGGTATATAAATCTATACAGTTCTGTAGCCACAGAAGTATGCACCCTGTGCAGTGTAACTGATGGTTTAAACATTCTTAAATCATTTTTAATTTCCAGTATTTGTGGACATTCATACAGAACTCAAGAAATATGGCAAGAATGGTTGGTCCATGAGGTGGATTGCAAACTGACTCAAACAGAGTTCAGAGGGTTGTCGTCAGCGGCACAGAGTCAACTTGAAGGCCTGTGGCCCATAGTTTTCCCCAGGGATCAGAACTGGGTCCAGTTTTGTTCAGTATCTTTATGAACTACCTGGCTGAGGGGATTGAGTGGACCCTCATCAGGTTTGCTGATGATACAAAACTGGGGAGGTGGGGGTGGCTGACACCCTGTCATGCCATCTAATGAGATCTGGACAGGCTGAGAGCTGGGTGTAGGCAAACCACATGAAGTTCAATAAGGACAAGTGCAGAGTCCTGCATTTGAGGAGGAATAACAGTAGGCACCAGTACAGGTTAGGGGCTGCCCTGCTGGAAAGCAGCTCCATGGAGAAAGACCTTGGGAGTTCTACTGGACAGCAAGTTCTCCGTGGGACACCAATGTGCCCTCATTGCCAAGAGAGCCAATGGGATCCCCAGGGGCATCCAGAAAAGTGTGGCCAGCAGGTCTAGGGAGGTTCTTCTCCCCCCCTGCTCTGCCCTGCTGAGACCACACCTGCAAAACTGTGTCCAGTTTTGGGCTCTCCAGTTCAAGAGAGACAGGAATCTCATGGAGAGAATTTAACTGAGAGCCCTGAGGATAATTAGGGGGACTTGAGCATCTCCCCTGTGAAGAGAAACTGAGAGCCCTGGGGCTGTTTAGTCTTGAGAAGACTGAGAGAGGATCTGATCAATGTCTATCAATATCTGAGGGGTGGGTGTCAAGAGGAGGGGGCCAAGCTCTTTTCAGTGTGCAGTAATAAGCCAAGGAACAATGGATACAAACTTGAACACAGAAGATTTCACCTCAACATGAGGAGAAACTTCTTTACAGTGAGGGTGACAGAGCACTGGAACAGGCTGCCCTGACAGGTTCTGGAGTCTCCTTCTCTGGACACGTTCGACATCTGCCTGGATGCACTCCTGTGCAGCCTGCCCTAGGTGGTCCTGGTGATCTCCGGAGGACCCTTCCAACCCCTAATATTTTGTGATTTGCTGAGTTAAAACTAGTATTATTTTTTTGAAGTGATAATCCAGTTCCATATTTTCAGCCTTCAGAGATTCTGAAGAGATATTTAGAAAGGTCACTGTTTGAGAAGTTTCATCGTGAAATACAAAAGGTTCAAAAGCAATCGCCAACCTGAATTTTTTTGTGTTTATTTTTCCAGCTGCATGCTGATAGACTAAAATACTTGAAGGAGGACTGAAAATGCAGCTGGTGTCTGCATTAATACCAAAACAGAGATGGATAAAAAGTTAAACCACAAATTCCTTGGGAATTCCTGTAACTATTCCTGTGGTGGAGTCACTGTCACTGGAGCTGTTTAGGAAGAGGCTGGATGGGGTGCTTGGTGCCATGGTTTAGTTGGTTAGATGGTGTTGGGTGATAGGTTGGACTTGATCTCAAAGGTCTTTTCCAACCTGGTTAATTCTATTCCATTCCATTCCATTCCATTCCATTCCATTCCATTCCATTCCATTCCATTCCATTCCATATTCCTATTTACTTATTTCTGTGTCCAAATGAAATAGAGAGATATAAAACCCCATTCATTAGTAGCTTATCCCTTCCAAATCTGATGGAATTGAAAGACTTAAATGGTTACCAAAGGAAGGTAGCTGGGAAATAGATTGTTATTAAATATAAAAATCTAAATCTGTGTCATTTTGTTCTAAACATAAGAGGGTTAAGCAGAGTGCCAGTAGCACTGTTCAATTAAAAAGGGCTTATATCCCATAGTTCTGCTATTTGACTTAATTCCACAATAAAACTGCTCTGTTCAAAATTCTTGCTACAGTATATGGACAGGAGTTTATGTTGGTCAAGCTGATGCACACAGAATTCTAATATGTACTTAAAGAGACACCCTTTTAACCAGATAAAGACTTAATCTTTATTTACAGCTGGGATTTGCATGAGGGTCTATTCAGTGAGGTTTTAGTAGCCACCATCATTAGAATAGAATAGAATAGAATAGAATAGAATAGAATAGAATAGAATAGAATAGAATAGAATAGAACAGGTTGCAAGAGACCTTTGAGATCATCGCATCCAACCTATCATACAACACCACCTAAACAACTAAACCATGCAACCAAGCACCCTATCAAGTCTCCTCCTAAACACCTCCGATGATGGTGAATCCACCTCCTCCCAGGGCAGCACATTCCAATGGGCAATCACTCTCTCTGTATAGAACTTCCTCCTAACATCCAGCCTAAACCTCCCCTGGCACAGCCTGAGACTGTGTCCTCTTGTTCTAGTGCTGGTTGCCCAGGAGTAGAGACCAACCTCCACCTGTCTACAACCTCCCTTCAGGTAGTTGTAGACAGCAATAAGGTCTCCACTGAGCATCCTCTTCTCCAGGCTATGCACCCCCAGCTCCCTCAGCCTCTCCTCACAGGGCTGTGCTCCAAACCCCTCACCAACTTCGTTGCCCTTCTCTGGACAAGTTCCAGCAAGTCAACATCTTTCCTAAACTGAGGGGCCCAGAACTGGACACAGTACTTAAGGTGTGGCCTACGCAGTGCTGTGTACATGGGCAGAATGACCTCCCTGCTCCTGCTGGCCACACAGTTCCTGATATATACATGCATTTAAATAAGAATGGGTGCATTTAAATGAGAAAAAAATTCAAATCAGCACGAGGAAGTTTATGTCAGAAACACTCTTTTGATTCATATGTGTGTGCATATATATATACACATAGGCTTTAAATACTGTACTATGGGGGGGTTGGACTAGGTGTTGTTTCAAGGTCCCTTCCAACCCCCTAATCTTCTCTGTGATTCTGTGAATGCTTTTGAACCAATTCATCACACTACCAGCTGTTAAAAAGCCTTTAGTCTGAAGTGTGTTTCCTAGTCCTACTCTAAAAATGATTTAAATAGCAAGTGACATGGTTTTTAAACCTGACTGAGATGCCTAGACATCTTGTAAGGATGCAGCTGTTGGTGCAAGTCCAGAAGAGGACCACAAAGATGATCCAAGGCTGGAACACCTCTGCCGTGAGGATAGGCTGAGGGAGCTGGGGTTGTTCAGCCTAGAGAAAATAAGACTTCAGGGGAGACCTTTGAGATACCTTCCAATACCTGAAGTGATCCTACAGGAAGACTGGAGAGGGACTTTTCAGAATGGTGTCTCGCAATAGGACAAGGGGGAATGGTTTGAAGCTGAGGGAGAGTAGGTTTAGACTGGATCGTAGGAAGAAGTTTTTCAGTACAAGGGTGGTGAGACTTTGGCATAAGTTGTCTATACGTTGTCCATAAGTTTGGCATGCCTCCTGCCTGGTAGTGTCCAAGGGCAGATTGCATGAGACCTTTAGCAGCCAAGACTAGTTGAGAGGTGTCCCTGCTCATGGCAGGGAGGTTGGATCTCTAAGGTCCCTTCCAACATAAGCCATTCTATGATTCTAATATGAAGTTGTTACACAAGGTGACTCTGAGCTTGTGAGAACGACACTTAGAGAAGTGGTCACAGGACATGTAATATTTATATGTTGACTCATCTCTCTTCACAGAGGGAGTTGTTAGCCATAGGAATGTGCTGCCCAGGGAGGTGGTGGAGTCACCGTCCCTGGAGGTGTTCAAGAGGGGATTGGACGTGGCACTTGGTGCCATAGTTTAATAGTCATGAGGCCTTGGGTGACCCATTGGACTTGTTCATTAATTGTAAATACCTGTAAATACTGTCAATCATGTATATTTTGTACATATTCATTGCATTCCTCTGTAGACTGTAGTTTTGCTTGTAAATACATAGAATCATAGAATCAACCAGGTTGGAAAAGACCTCAGAGATCATCAAGTCCAACCTATTACCCAGTACTTAACACCTCCTGACAACTAAAGCATGGCTCCAAGTGCCACATCCAATCCTTTTTTGAACACCTCCAGGGACAGTGACTCCACCACCTCCCTGGGCAGCCCATGCCAATGACCAATTACTAAGTGCCTCATCCAGATCTTCCCCTACTCAAATTTGGATCTGCTGCCCATGTACTAGGACCAGAGAACCACTCATGGTGGACGAGTGCAGCTCTCCTTCTGGAAGAACTCTCTCTTTACCATTCTTTGCAACTCATACACTTGTGCCTGTAGAACAAAGGGTTTCCATCTCACACTGCTATTGTCTCCATACACAGGAGAGACCACAGGGATCACTGTGGCATGGATTGTTCCTGTTTAGCTGTAGGAGAGTATCACTCTGCCAGCAGTGTCCTGGCTTCACACAGCCTGCTCTCAGAAGCAAGCCTCTTCCCCCACACACAGATGGGTGGGAAAACAACCTAAAAAAAAACCCTCTGGGCTGAGATAAAGAATTTGCTGAGATGGTAACAATATACAATCACCTTAGCAGCAGGTGTGTGGATTTGTTGTTTATTGAACTTAATACTGGCCTATCAAAATCATGTTTGGGTTTGTCAATAGATTATCTAATATCCAAGAGTAGTGGAACATCCTGAAAGTAGCCATATTAAGCATCTAACAATCACTAAAAGTCAATAATCCCTATTTGAATATTATTTTAATATCCATTCTTTCTCTACAACAATGGTTTCACAGTCTGCCTCTTTTCCATCCCATTTCCCTGCTTTTTCACTCAAGTGCCAGAGCACCTGGGCTCTGTTGGAGTCTCCTCACACCCCAGGTGTGGTCACTTTGCCCTCCCCACCCACTCGCCTTTTTAATCCCCCCAGGAAAGGGAGAAGCCCCAAGCTGAGCCCATCTGGGCTGAGGATCCTCCTCTCCTCACTGGTGAGTGCCCCTGGTGCACACTGGGTGATGGTGGTGGTGACAACAAAGGCCGGGGGGCCTGCTGGCCCCCCGGTCAGGTAGGGCTATTGGTGATGATTTCTCCAATATCATCTGTGGGGGCTGGCTGGGTCCACTTACTGGGGCTGAGATGTATCTTGGCTGGTAGAGGGTCTTGGCCCAGGCTGTGGGATGGGTGCAAAAATGGTGGTGGAGCAGGAGCTGTTTAGGCAAGGTGGAGGATGGTGTAGAGGGAGCAGGAGTTCCTCTGGGAAGATGAGGGGGAGTAGGGGGAGGAGCAGGAGCAGGATCTGGCCAGGAAAGATGAAGGGTGGGGGGAAAGGCAGAGGGGTTAAGCTAGATGGCCTTTAGAGGCCATTTCCAACTCTGGTGATTCTATGGTCTACTTCCAAACCCCTTGCCATGGGCAAGGATACTTTCCATTAGTCCAAGTCAGCATCTTTAAAGGGATTTTTTTTTTCACTGTACATAAAAATCAAAACATAATATAGTAGTAGATGGATTTTGGATTTGAAGCTATGTTATTTTGAAAATAAGGTCTGTATGCTGACATAAGAAATGAAATGATTCCATGAAACTCAAGAGTGAGTAGAATAGAATAAACCAGGTTGGAAGAGACCTTCAAGATCATCATGTCCAACCTATCAATGAATCCAACCCACCTAATCAACTAAACCATGGCACCAAGCACCCCATTAAGTTGTAAGAACCACTTAAAATCTCACTGAATTTGGAGAAAGGGTTTGGCTGTTTCAATGCTATTGCTCAGCAAATGTTAGCCTCTTTCTGAAGAGTAGGTAATGGAAACACTGAAGTAAGTTCATAACTCAAAGATAAGTTGTCTTAACAGCCTACTATATTATGTTTTTCTCCTTTCACATCTTCACTGGGTAGACCCACAGAATCAACCAGCTTGGAAAAGACCTCAGAGATCATGAAGTTCAGCCTATTGCCTAAATCATAACACCTCCTGACAATTAAACCATGGCTCCAAGTGCCACATCCAATCCTTTCTTTGAACACCTCCAGAGATAGTGACTCCACTATGTCCCTGGGCAGCACATTCCAATTGCCAATTACTCCTTCTGTGAAGAACTTTTTTCCTTGCCTCAACCCTAAACTTCTCCTGGCACAGCTTGAAACTGTGTCCTCTTGTTCTGCCACAGGTTGCCCGGGAGAAGAGACCAACCCCCCCCACCTGTCTACAACCTCCCTTCAGGTAGTTGTAGAGAGCAATAAGGTCACCCCCTGAGTCCCCTTTTCTCCAGGCTCAGCAACCCCAGCTCCCTCAGCCACTCCTCCTAGGGCTTATGCTCCAGACCTCTCACCAGCCTTGTTGCCCTTCTCTGGATGCATTCAAGGATCTCGATGTTCTTCTGAAACTGCTTCCAACTGAGTTGATCTGGCAAATTTAATGGGGGGGTGTGTGTGTATTTTTAACCCACCACACTCCCCCTTAACTTGCGATTCTCTGTGGACCTCTGTGAAGGATTTAGTTGTGCTATGCTAGGTATTGGGCATGAAGTGTGTATCACCCCAAAGCATATAAGAGTTAGGTTAGGCAATTTATTTGGGGGTTAGTCAACACAAAGCCCTTAGAAAAGGCCACAGGCAGTTAGAACAGCGTAGTAGGAAGCAGACAGAATGTACTACCTTTCTGGCCACTGCTAAATGACCTTTGGAGGTTAAAAGAGAGTATGAAGTGCAAGAATTACCAATGTGTTAGAGCTGGGAATCCATGTGTGTGACTTCTTGAATGTGCATATTTTTTTGCCAAAATGCTTCTAACTTTTTTCCCCTCCTTTTTTTTTCTCTGCCAGCAGCTGCTTTGTCATGCATCAGATGGCCTTTTCCTCTGACACTGTAAAACATTCTGCCAAAGAACAACTTAAACATTTGTGATGGGTTAAGGCAGACCCCCTCCCCACCATGGGCAAAAAATGACTCAGACAAATGGATGGCAAACGTGGTGGAAAGTTTAAATTCCTTGGCAGAGTGTTTTACAGTATTTGAGGAAAAGGTGGTCTGATGCACAACAAAGCAGCTGCTGGCAGATACAAAATGAGGGGATAAAAAGTTAGGAGCATTTTGGCAAAAAAAAATTTGCACAATGAAACAAAGACATAGCTGCCTGTTGTCCTGTGTCTTGGCAAAACAGAATTACCATTTGGATGGTACCTCTCTGGTCGTGTAGGTAGACTGGCTTGCAGTGACATTCAGGACACAGCATTTTGGGTTTAATTTATGAAGTAGAATACAAGCTTTAGTTTCCATTGTTTGAGGCTTTTACTTTAGCTTGACTATGAATTCCTTTGAGCTTTCTATGTGAGCCCAGAGAAGGTACTGCTGAGGGTCTCTTTGGGATGTCAGGTAATGGTAGGACTACAGGGAATAGAGCAAAACTAGAAGTGGGCAAATTCAGGTAGGATGCTGGGAAGAAGCTCTTCACCATGAGGGTGGTGAGACACTGGAAGAGGTTCCCCAGGGAGGTGGTGAAAGCCTCATCCCTAGAGGTGTTTAAAGCCAGGCTGGATGTGGCCCTGAGCAGCCTGATGTAGTGTGAGGTGTCCCTGACCATGGCAGGGGGGTTGGAATGGGATGATCCCTGAGGTCCCTCCCAACCCTGACAATTCTGATTCTATAATTCTTCTGGATATGATGGTCAGAGTATAGGCATAATGTATAGAATACAGCAGATATTTTTATTCATGTACTTGAGAAAGACAGAATCACTCACAGAATCTATGCCTTTCACAATTTTTGGCCTTTTTTTCCATAAAAATCACTGCCTTTTGCCATGTGAGGTAAAATGACATGGTTCTGTGTATATTTTCAGGTTTAACCTAGCTGTGCAAAGGCTGCAGTTCAATGCTTTTTGATTTCCAGTGACAGAAGCTCTTATTCTGTACAAAGGACTCTTCCTCTTTTTGCTCCTGCCCAAACTTATTCCTCAGCTTTGCAGTTCTTTAACTCCTGCAGAAACACAGAAGTGAAGCTTTCCAAAATAGGAAGTTGTCCCACAGTAATCAGCTGTGTTCAGAAATGCTGCCTGCTGCTCTGCTTCTGCCTGATGATTTTACAGATCACTAATCTGCAGGATCCTTCTTAATCCATGTCTGCCAGCTTTCATTTTTAAGGTTCTGTTATAGGGTTGTACCTCATGCAAAGGCCTTGAACTAACTGTGCTATTGCTAAAGAACATTTTTATCCATTCATCATCGTGACATGGAGCATTTGTAGTCTTCAAAACTATTGTCTGCTTTTAACATAAGGGCTATCAGGTGCTCTGTGTGTGATGTGCTTTATGTAGAGTATGCACTCTTCAATATTGGTGCAGCTAAGATGGTGAATGGCCTTGAACACCATTCCAGGAAGGGCTGAGGGAACTGGGGTTGTTTAGTCTTCAGAGGGAGACCTCATCACCCTCTGTACCTACCTCAAAGGAGGTTGGAGCAAGGTAGATGTCAGTCTCTGCACATGCAGTAAGTATTGGGACGAAAGGAAATGGCCCAGAGTTGTGCCAGGGGAGGTTCAGGTTGGATATTAGAATGAAATTCTTCACAGAAACAGTTCTCAAGCATTGGAACAGGCTGCACAGGGTAGTGGTGGGCTCACCACACCTAGATGTACTTAAAAGATGTGTTGATGTGGTGCTTAGGGGCATGGGATTGCAAGCTCTAGGAAAGCGGTTGGACTGTTCCAACCTCAACAGCTCTGATTCTATGATACTACTTAGAAAGTCCAATTAGGGGTGTTGCAGGCAGAGTAGAAATGTAGTCATGGCGGCAAAGAGTGCTCAATGTAACAATTTGGCACACCAAATTAAGGGAAGGCTGGAAGAGAGGTGTAAAAGCAGAAAAATCACAATCCATCGCTGCATAAGACCTGTAATGTTAATTGTGCTTGCAAATAATGTTTGCAAACTTCTAGAGTTTGGAGGCATTTAAGCTGTTTCACACTTGTTATTCACCAGCAGTGGATATCTCAATTTCTAGAACTGCAATTTGTACTCTGAAAGCTCAGTAGTAATGCAGGAGTGATAAACTTCTAGGCAGCAGAGACAGAAGCGTGTAGTTCAGAAGATGAAATCTTAAGGGAAGCATGGAAAGGCATAACAAAACAGCAGGTAGAGATGTGACATTTCATTCTCATTCAGCAAATTTTAAACCTCAGGTATCGCTCCAGCTTGCTTTCAAAGCAGAAGTAAAGTTTTCCATGCAGGTTCTTACATCTAGTGTCAAGAAGTGACGTCAGAAAAAACATGCATGTGAATTTGTGGAGATCTCATAGGGATATCTATCTATCTATTTATTTTTAGTCCAAGCTCACTTGTAAGAGAGGGTTTTGCTGTTTCTAACCAGCACATTCTCCTAAGTGTGGTTTCAGAGAACCAAGTGCCAGATCCAAATGAACGTGGGGTTATTTTCCCATCAACTCATGCTGACAGCTTTGCAAGTTTTGGAGGCCCAGCAATGATAGTGTATCAACTCCACAGAAGGCTAGATATTGGTTCCAGTTCTGGAGATGACACTCATCTGTCACAGAGGATGTGAGCTGGTAGTAGTGCTGATAGCTTTGACAAGATGTGTCTATAAATTTAATCTTGGGCACTAAAAGACTATGAAACCAACAATTTGGAAGGTATTTGTTAACAGCTTTTGGGTTGCCTTTGTGGAATGTCAGCACTGAATATACCTCTTCTGCTTCCTTTTGGTGGCTGGTCACAATTGGTGTTCCTCAGGGCTCAGTATTGGGACCACTTCTGTTTAAAACCATAGAGTGATAGAGTTGGAAGGGACCTCAAGGATAATCTAGTTCCAAACCCCTGCCATGGTCAGGGACACCTCACATCAGATCAGGTTTGCCCAGTGTCACATCCAGCCTGGCCTTAACAACCTCCAGGGATGAGGCTTCCACCACCATCCTGGGCAACCTGTGCCAGTGTCTCACCAGCCTCATGGGGAGGAACTTCTTCCTAACATCCAATCTGAATCTACCCATTTCTAGTTTTGTTCCATTCCCCCTAGTCCTATCACTACCTGACACCCTAAAGAGTCCCTCCCCAGCTTTCTTGTAGTCCTTTCAGATACTGAAAGCCACAATTAGTTGTCCTCAACCTTCTCTTCTCCAGACTGAACAGGCCCAGCTCCCTCAGCCTGTTGTCATAAGAGAACTCCAGTTTAACGTCTTTATTGATGACCTTGATGAAGATGGTGTGTGTCATCAGCAAGGTCAGAGATGACACCAAATTAGGTGGCAATGTTGATCTGCACCAGGGTAGGGAGGCTCTACAGAGGGGCTTGGATAGATTGGATCCATGGCCAATGTTAATGGGAGGAGGTTTTGTCAAGGTCAAATGCCAGGTCCTGCACTTGGCGCAGTGTGAGTGGAACCCTGTCTGGCAGAAAGGGATCTGGGGGTTTCAATCAACATCCAGCTGAATATGAGCCAGCAGTGTGCCCAGGTGGCCATGAAAGCCAATGGCATCCTAGCTTGTGTCAAAAATGCTGCGTCCTGCAGGAGTAGGGAGGTGACTCTCCCCTTGTATTCAGGTCTGATGAGGCCACACGAAGTATTGTGTGCAGCTTTGGGCAACTCAAAGCCCTTGTGATGGCTTAAAACATTCTTTTGATCACCTAGGGATTTTGCATATTTCACAAAGCTCTGTTTTGGAAGTTTTGGAGAGGAGATTAAGTTATTTTTATCTGAAATTCCCTTAAAATAATCTCAAGTCATTGAAAGACTTCGATTTTAAACACAGGAGTTGTTCTCAAAGGACATTGTTCACACTGCTGACATATTATGGGAAGCTTTACATGCTTTAAATTCAAGTCTCTGCCTTTTTAAGTTTTGAAGGTTATAAGAAGTCAATTGCACCATCTTAGAAACAACTAATATGAGGTGTGAACTATTTCATCTTCTCTTCAGGAGCCCCATGAGTCTACAGCTCTCTTCAGGCCCAAAGGAAGTTAACACCTCAGCACAGTATGGCACAGAGCATCCTAGAAACACCTGCTTTGTTGTTCCTGAGTTGGAGCACTCCATCTTCATGGGTATTGTGCTTCACCAGGACTGCTATGCTGCTTTCCATTCTGGAGCTAGGTCACTCAGGACAAATTGACAGGTCTCCTATTGCACAGCACAGGCCAGTGCTCACAAACTCAGTTCTTTCCACTGTAGGTTTCAATATGGTTCCAGCTTGCTTAAACTCCTTCTCTTTTTCTTTAATAAATTGCTGTGTCTGGGTGGTGCAGTCTGGACAGGGTTTCTTTCTGACTCTTACTTTTTGTCTGTTTCTAACAAATCAGTAATAAAATGTACTTTGTTCTGTGTGCCACATATATCCAGAGAGCAGAAGGCTCCAGATGAGTGCACTGAAGAACTGTAGTCAGCCTGGCATGTTGAGCAGCACCTGAAACTGGCTACGGATACAAGCCTTTCCCAGTACATAATGGAGAAGAGGAGGCTCAGGGCAGACCTTATTGCTGTCTACAACTACCTGAAAGGAGGTTGTAGACACATGGGGGTTGGTATCTTCTCCCAGGCAACCTGTGGCAGAACAAGAGGACACAGTCTCAAGCTGTGCCAAGGGAGGTTTAGGCTCGAGGTGGGGAGGAAGTTCTCCACAGAGAGTAATTGGCCATTGGAATGTGCTGCCCAGGGAGGTGGTGGAGTCACCATCCCTGGAGGTGGTCAAAAAAGAATTGGATGTGGCACTTGGAGCCATGGTTTAGTTGTCATGGAGTGTTAGGTATTAGGTAATAGGTTGGACTTGATCTCTGAGGTCTTCTCCAACCTGGTTGATTCTATGGCCAGGCTCCCTAGTAATAAGCACATCAAAACTTAGCAATTTCCTCCTTAAAGCATGTTGGTGAATACATGAGCAGAGTATTCTTTCTGCTGTGAGAGTTAAAAGTATTTCATCAATGTGTAAACACTGTGAAAGAAAAATTAGCAATCCCATCTGCTCTCCTCTGACTAACATTTCTTTCATCACATGCTTAGCACTAAGTCTCTCTGATGGAATTAAAAATAGACAGCTACAGAGCAGCCCACACCTATTCATTGACACTCAGTCTTTGAAGCTTACAACCATAGAACCATTGGAGTAACAGACCCAAGCAAGCAGATATGGAGAAGCCAGATTTTCATTAACTGCTCTAGTTGCACTGTTTCCTTAAGTTATTGTGGTAGTTTTAGGCTATGCCTCTTTTTGTAACAGATTTTGAGCAGAAAAGCAAAATGTAAATAAATCACTAAACCGGTCACAGGTGTGAAAGGGAAAACCAAAGAGAATTCTAAACAGTTTCATTGGAGATATAGCTCCCATAAGACTTGCTGTACCAAAACATTGTGGAGGGCTTCTCTTCTGATCTCTTCTCCCTTCAGAGGATGAAGCAAACAGACTAATTTGCTTCTGCTTGACCTTGGCTGCATTGTTTTGGTGAAGTCTAACAGCTAGTTACTTATTTTCTCTACTCCTTTCTCCCTTTCAGACAGGGGGTGAGGGGGGCAGAGGGACAGCTTCCCTGGTCATCTTGATATGGGGGTGGGGGGTGGGTTGTGTTTGTTAATTGTAAATGCCTATAAATATTGTAAATACTGTATATTTTGTACATATTCATTGCATTCCACTGTAGTTTGTCTGTAAATAAAGCTTCCATTTGCTTCCAACTGAGCTGGCCTGGCAAAGTTAATGTTGGGGGGGGAATCTCAACCCGCCACAGTCATCCTCTTGAGAACATTCCATTGGGAAGTTCAAATATGAAGATAAATTGATGAAACTTGCACACAGTGGGGAAAGTGAAAAGGGTTAATTTTTGTTCCTTCAGGATGGTGAAAGGCAGAAGGTTTTGTTGATCTTGGCTGTCATAGCAGCCCAGCACTATCTGCTCACCTCAAAATCACCCTTATAGTGGCAGTGAATGATTGATGGTTTTGTTTTGCATGATACAAAAATGGAAGGTGATAGCCCACCCCCTTGCTTGTCACAAACTGAAGGGTTACCTGGCCTCTGGGTGTGTAGAGATCACAACTGTGGATTATTCACAGGACATGGGGGCTTTATCCTTTAAATCTCTACTCTACTACAGATTAGCACAGATACCACAGAAGTCACCACTAGGAAGTATGATTAATACAGCATATATAACCCCTTCCAATTAGCAACAAGAATGCCAATGGCATCCTGCCTGGATCAAACCCAGTGTGTCCAGGAGTGCTAGCGCCCCTGTCCTTGGTCCTGGTGAGGCTACAGCTTGAGTACTAGGTTCAGTTCTGGGAGCCACAGTATAGGGAAGACATTGAGGTCTTAGAACTTGTCCACAGAAGTACAGTGAGGCTGGTGAGGGGTTTGGAGAGCATCACATGAAGAGCAACTAAGGGGGCTGGGGTTGCTTAGTCTAGAAAAGAGACAGCTGAGGGGAGATTGTATTGCTCCCTGCAGCTACCTGAAAGGAGGTTGTAGTGAGGCTGGTTTTGGCCTCCTCTCCCACATAAGTAGCAATAGAACAAGAAGAAATTAATTTAAGTTGTGCCATGGGAGGTTTGGATATTAGGAAAATCTTATTTACTGAGACAGCGGTGAGGCATTGGAACAGGCTGCCCAGGAAGGTGGAAGAGTTGCCATCCCTGGAGGTGTTCAAGAAGTGTGTAGATGTGATGCTTTAGGAGGTGGCTCAGTCATCAGGATAGTTGGGTTACAGTTGGACTTGATGATCCTACAGGTCTTTCCTAGCCCTAGTGATTCTATGAGTAGTATGCTAGCAATCAGTAGTGGCAAAAATTGATACAAGCAATGGCTAATAATAGCAGCAATCAACTACTACAAACTAGGGGGAAAAAATTACCAATAATATAACAGTGAATATACTTATGGCAGACTACTTCTGTGGTACCAAGTGCATTACACAGATTCTGGAAAAGGGCCAAACCATCCCAGAAGGGGAAGGACAAAACAAACCCACCTCAACTGTTTTTTTTTCCCAGACTGTTGTCCTCCTCTTGTAGTTAGAGCAGCCAATGGCAGTTACTGATTCTTACTATTTTTCAGGATACAATACAATGCAATACACCAGGTTGGAAGAGACCTTCAAGATCATTGTGTCCAACCTATCAACAAATCCAACCCACCCAACAACTAGATCATGGCACCAAGCACCCCATCAAGTCTCCTCCTGAACACCTCCAAGGAAGGTGACTCAACCACCTCCCTGGGCAGACCATTCCAATGGGCAATCACTCTCTCTGTATAGAACTTCTTCCTAACATCCAGTCTAAACCTGCCCTGGCACAGCCTGAGACTGTGTCCTCTTGTTCTGGTGCTGGCCGCCTGGGAGAAGAGACCAACCTCTGCCTGTCTACAACCTCCCTTCAGGTAGTTGTAGAGAGCAATAAGGTCACCCCTGAGTCTCCTCTTTTCCAGGCTAAGCAACCCCAGCTCCCTCAGCCTTTCCTCGTAGGGCTTGTGTTCCAAACCCCTCACCAACTTTGTTGCCCTTCTCTGGACACGCTCCAGCAAGTCAACATCCTTCCTAAACTGAGGGGCCCAGAACTGGACACAGCACTCAAAGTGTGGCCTAACCAGTGCAGTGTACAGGGGCAGAATGACCTCCCTGCTCCTGCTGGCCACACTGTTCCTGATGCAGGCCAGGATACCATTGGCCCTCTTGGCTGCCTGGGCACACTGCAGTCTCATGTTTAGCACTCCTTTTTTTTTTTCTTCATGTTTTTACTCCTTTTCCAGACTCTTTTTCAGGCATTGAAATGATAAGTTTCCATTAGAGTTCACTGGGTTTGTGCTTCTGGTTGGTATCTCAGCATGTCTCTAGTTTCTGTGTACCCAGCTGTTTTTCAAAGATGCCAGCTGTGCTTTCTGGGGATGCTTCTGGTTCACAGGCCTAGCTCCCAGGCTGGAGGCATGTTCTCTCTCAGGATTTCAGCAGACATTTTCTTCCATTAAGTAGTTTTTCTTTCTAACCAGGTCACTTGTATGGCTGCTCAGATCAAAGCTGTAAATTCAAGGTTTACTTTTTCTGTTAATAGGAAATTTGTTGGGGAAAAAGTGAGATATTTAGTTACAAAGCTGTTACTTACTTTAAGTAAACCAAGAATTTGTGGTGTGGTCCTGTTTTTCACATGTTTATTAGCTGTGACATTGGTCTAGGATCAGACATTAAATCCAAGCAGCCTTTAGATTCTTTCTGTGTTTGGGAACATTTACTGTCACTTCTGCCATCTTTTGAAAGGGGTGAAGCAGCCAGGCTATCCATCCTTTGAGCTGTACTGATCTCCTCCTAGGTACCTAGCATTAAGTGTAAAGCCTTAGCAGCCAAGTAGGGCAGAGACAAAAATCCCACTGTGCCACTGCTGCAGAAGGTGCCCCACTTGGTCTGAAAGACATTTTCTCTTCTGGAGAAGTTAACCATATGTAAAGGGGAATAACTCCAGGAGGAGAGATTAGCCATTGACCTGAGTGGTAGCAGACTGGTTCATATCCACATTGTTTCCATTGCATATGGTTACATGATGCTCATTGCTGAGACTATCAAATGAAGGCACTTATTGATATCATTTGAATGTCTTTGTTCCACAACAAGGGGTGTGTTCATGATTAAAGCCATCATAGTAACTGTGTCTTCTGCCAGTGATAATCATGTATTGCTTCGATGGACAAAAGTATATGGGCCAATCCATTGTCTGCAGAACATTAGTTAATTCTGAGGTGTATTAGGGGGACTGTGGTTAGTGGCTCGACAGAGGTTCTCCTGCCCCTCTATTCTGCCCTGGTGAGGCCTCATCTGGAATATTGTGTCCAGTTCTGGGTCCCTGAGTTCAAGAAGGACCTCAGGGAACTGTTTGAGAGAGTCCAGAGCAGAGCCACAAAGATGAAGGGAGTGGAACATCTCCCTTATGAGGAGAGACTGAGGAAGCTGAGGGCTCTTTTGCTTGGAGAATTGAAGACTGAGGGGTGATCTCATTCCTGTTTATAAAGATGTGCAGGGTGAGTGCCAGGAGGATGGAGCCAGGCTCTTCTTGGTGGTGCCCAATGACAGGACAAGGGGCAATGGGTGGAAGTTGAGGCATAGGAAGTTCTACAGAAACATCAGGAAAAAAATTTTCACAGTGGGGGTGACAGAACACTGGAACAGGCTGCCCAGGGGGGTTGTGGAGTCTCCCTCTCTGGAGATATTCAAGACCTGCCTGGATGTGTTCCTGTGCGATCTGCTGTAGGTGACCCTGCTCTGGCATGGTGGGGTTTGGACTGGCTGATCTTTCAAGGTCCCTCTGGCCCCTGGCATCCTGTGCTTCTGTGATATACATATGGTAAAATTCTTCATAGCTTTGCTTTTGTGTATTTTTGAAGAATGAGATACTGTGCCTAAAACATTATTTAGACAATTGCAGTGATAAATTGAAATGCAAAATATTGACTAAGTGTCATCTTTTTTTGGCAATGATTTTTTTTTCCCCTGATCTCACGTCCTGTAACTACTGCTACAATTTTATGTAATGCTTCTAACTCCATAAATTGCAGTGTCCCATTTTAATTAATGTCATGCACCAAAGTTCAAGCACAAAAAAAAATTAAAATAAAGTAAATAGGAAAAGGTCAGAAATTAATCATAAGTCGAAGTCTTGTGGGTAGATGAATGGATGGATGTGAGAAAAAATTCCCAGTGCCTGCTAACAAGACACCATTTCCACAGACACAAACAGCGTAATGACTAGAGAAATACACCATAAAATCAGTCAGTACTGAATGAAGATATCTCTTAATTACATGAGATGCTTCACTGCTCTAAGGTCTTCGTGTTGATACCCATGAGACACGCTTCAGTGGAAGGGCTCTTTGCAGCGCTCAGGCCGATACAGAGCTGTCAGCCTTTGAGATGTTTTCTTAGGGGCAACTCGCTTGGGAAACACACAGGCAGGTTTTGAAATGTGACTGTCTCATGCTCAGATAGCACTCCTTCTGATTTTTCCACTTCTGGGAACAGCATGCTGTGGGTCGTGCCAGCTGTGCATCAGTTACCAACAGAAACAGTAAGAATTTGCAGAGGGATCTTGACGGGCTGGTTGGGTGGGCAGAGGCCAAGGGGATGAGATTTAATAAGGGTAAGTGAAGGGTTCTATGCTTTGGCCACAACAACTCCAAGCAGTGCTATAGGGTGGGGACAGAGTGGCTGGAGAGCAGCCAGGCAGAAAGGAACCTGGGAGTGCTGGTAGACAGCTGGCTGAACATGAGCCAACAGTGTGCCAGGTGGCCAGGAAGGCCAATGGCATCCTGGCCTGCATCAGGAATAGTGTGGCCAGCAGGAGCAGGGAGGTCATTCTGCCCCTGTACTCAGCACTGGTTAGGCCACACCTTGAGTCCTGTGTCCAGTTCTGGGCCCCTCAGTTCAGGAAGGATGTTGACTTGCTGGAGCGTGTCCAGAGAAGGGCAACGAGGCTGGGGAGAGGCCTGGAGCACAAGCCCTATGAGGAGAGGCTGAGGGAGCTGGGGGTGTTTGGCCTGGAGAAGAGAAGGCTCAGGAGAGACCTTATTGCTCTCTACAACTACCTGAAAGGAGGTTGTAGCCAGGAGTGGCTTGGTCTCTTCTCCCAGTCAACCAGAACCTGAACAAGAGGACACAGTCTCAAGCTGTGCCAGGGGAAGTTTAGGTTGGAGGTGAGGAGAAAGTTCTTCCCAGAGAGAGAGAGACTTGGGGGTGCTGGTGGAAGAGAAGCTCAACATGAGCTCTCAATGTGCACTTGCAGCCCGGAAAGCCAATCAGACCCTGGGCTGCATCAGGAGAAGTGTGGCCAGCAGGGCAAGGGAGGTGATTCTCCCCCTCTACTCAGCTCTGGTGAGACCCCACCTGGAGTACTGCCTCCAGTTCTGGAGCCCCTATTGCAAGAGAGATCTGGAGGTGCTGGAAGGTGTCCAGAGAAGGGCCACGAGGATGATCAGAGGGCTGGAGCACCTCTGCTATGAGGATAGATTGAAAGAGCTGGGGCTGTTCAGTCTGGAGAAGAGAAGGCTCCGAGGTGACCTCATTGTGGCCTTCCAGTATCTGAAGGGGGCCTACAAGAAGGCTGGGGAGGGACTTCTCAGGCTATCAGGTAGTGATAGGACTAGGGGGAATGGAATGAAGCTGGAGGTGGGGAGATTCAGGCTAGATGTGAGGAGGAAGTTCTTCCCCATGAGAGTGGTGAAGGCCTGGAATGCGTTGTCCAGGGAGGTGGTTGAGGCCCCATCCCTGGAGATGTTTAAGCCCAGGCTGGATGAGGCTCTGGCCAGCCTGATCTAGTGTGGGGTGTCCCTGCCCATGGCAGGGGGGTTGGAACTAGATGATCCTTGTGGTCCCTTCCAACCCTGACTGATGCTATGATACTATGAAAACAAGACTGGATGAGGCACTTATTGCCATGGTTTAGTTGATTGGATGGTGTTGGGTAATAGGTTGGACTTGATGATCTGGAAGGTCTTTTCCAACCTAGTCAATTCTGTGGTTGTTTCCCATCCCCCTCCTCCCCACTAAATGCATGAGCTTTCCCCACTGGTTTTAAGACATTCATATAGATTTGTCTAGACAAGATATCTGTTTATGCCCCTGTTAGTTTAGATTGCAGTGAAAAACAAAAAGTGACTTGGATCATTTCAAGTGGAATTACTTTGCATGTTGCAGAGGCCAAGAGCTATCAGTTTGTCTGCATATTTACAATTATAATGCATTTCTGCAATGTCTTAATACTTCTCCTTCTCTCTATGTGGAATTGTGATACTGCAGATTACATTAAAGTTCACCTTTTAACTCCATTTGAAACTGAAATACAGAACAGCTTGGAGGAAGGATTTGACACTGAGAGAAATTAGAGGCTTTTTGAGTGTTCCAAGCTGGAATAAGTTTGCTATGTTTAAATCTCATGATGGTGTAAGGAATACAGTGTGCTTTGGTTGAAGAAAATACTGCTGCCACAATTCCTCAGTAGTCTGTTTGTCCAGACATTCTTTTGGTCTCTGAGTGCATCCTTTAGAAACAGTTAGCAAGTCATTGATGTGTTGCTTGAAATGGGAATTCAGCTCAAAGAATAGAATAGAATAGAATAGAATAGAATAGAATAGAATAGAATAGAATAGAATAGAATAGAATAGAACAAACCAGGTTGCAAGAGACCTTCAAGATCATGGTGTCCAACCTATCATCCAACACCACCTAATCAACTAAACCATGCAACCAAGCACCCCATCAAGTCTCCTCCTGAACACCTCCAGTGACAGCGACTCCACCACCTCTCCAGGCAGCACATTCCAATGGCCAATCACTGTCTCTATGAAGAACTTCTTCCTAACATCCAGCCTAAACCTCCCTGGTGCAGCTTGAGACTGTGTCCTCTCATTCTGGTGCGGGTTGCCTGGGAGAAGAGACCAACCTCTGCCTGGCTACAACCTCCCTTCAGGTAGTTGTAGAGAGCAATAAGGTCATCCCTAAGTCTCCTCCTCTCCAGGCTAAGCAACCCCAGCTCCCTCAGTCTCTCCTCATAGGGCTTTTGTTCCAAGCCCCTCACCAACCTTGTTGCCCTTCTCAGAAAAGGAACTGGGGGTTCTGATCAACAGGCAGCTGAATATGAGCAAGCAGTGTGCCCAGGTGGCCAAGAATGCCAATGGCATCCTGGCTTGTATCAGAATTGCTGTGTCCAGCAGCAGTAGGGACTTGATTGTCCTCTTGTACTCAGCTCGGGATGGGGCACACCTTGAGTATTGTGTTCAGTTTATGGCACATCAATACAAGAGAGATGTGGAGGTGCTGGAGCCAGTGCAGAGCAGGGCAAGGAAGCCTGGAGAATAAATCTGATGTAGAGCAACTTAAGGAGCTGAAGATGGTTAGTGTCAAACTAGGGGGAATGGAATTAAGCTGGAGGTGGAGAGATTCAGGCTAGATGTGAGGAGGAAGTTCTTCACCGTGAGAGTGGTGAAGCCCTGGAATGGGTTATCCAGGGAGGTGGTTCAGGCCCCGTCCCTGGAAGTGTTTAAGCCCAGGCTGGATGAGATTCTGGCCAGCCTGATCTAGTGTGGGGTGTCCCTGCCCATGGCAGGGGGGTTGGAACTAGATGATCCTTGTGGTCCCTTCCAACCCTGACTGATACTATGAAAAAGAGGAGGCTGAGGGGAGACCTCATTGCTGTCTACAACTACCTGAAAAGATGTTGTGGAGAGGCTGGTGCTGGTCTCTTCTCACAGGTAATTAGTGATAGAACAAGAGGGAACAGCCTCAAGCTGATAAAATTGTTTGATAATCTACTAGGTTGTGTTACAGCTGCCAAACTGTATTTTGAAGCAATAAAAAAATGGAAAGCTGTATTTCTATTTTTTTTTTCTAGTCCCCAAATAATGTTCAAAAAAAGTCTATTTTTTTCATTAAACTTACAAAATGTTACCAGTACTTTTGTTAGCCCCTCATGGTTTAATTTTGGATTCTTATACTGATCCAGCAGGTCTAGGGAGGTTCTTCTCCCCCTCTACTCTGCCCTGCTGAGACCGCACCTGGAATCCTGTGTCCAGTTTTGGGCTCCCCAGTTCAAGAGAGACAAAGACCTGCTGGGGAGAGTCCAATGGAGAGCTATGAGGATGATTAGGGGACTTGAACATCTCCCCTAGGAAGAGAAAATGTGAAACCCAGGGCTATTTAGTCTTGAGAAGACTGAGAGGGGATCTGACCAATGTCTATCAATATCTGAGGGGTGGGTGTCCAGTGGAGAGGGCCAAGCTCATCTTTGGGGCTGTGCAGTAATAAGATAAGAAACAATGGATACAAACTTGAACACAGAAGGTTTCACCTCAACATGAGGAGAAACTTCTTTACAGTGAGGGTGACAGAGCACTGGAACAGGCTGCCCAGACAGGTGCTGGTGTCTCCTCTGGACACATTCAAAATGTGTCTGGATGCATTACTGTGCAGCCTGCCCCAAGTGGTCGTGCTTTGGCAGGGAGGTTGGACCTGGCAATCTCTGGAGGTCCCTTTCAGCCTCTAATGTTCTGTGATTCTGTAACCAATAAAACAACTGTTTTACAAATGAGATCCTGTATATTTTATCTATACATTTGTCTCTATCTGCAGTTATGATGTACTCAAAAAGGTTGCTTTTGTCTGGATTTGCAGTCTTTCTTATTGCCATGTGGGTGAATTAGAGAAAAAATATAGCCAATATTTATGCAGTGAGGCATTGATGCTAATTCTTTGTCTGTTTGACTAAGTGTTGCCAGGGGTTACTCTTTTTGTCATGTTCTTTTCACTGTAGTCAGTGAAGTGGGTGCTCTTGAATTTAACATTTCAAGTTGTGCTGTGCTCTCACTTTTATATGTGCATGATAATTACCTTTACACTTTTGAAACCCTGGGCCTTAGCTAGGTAGCATAGCTGTGTGCAGAGAAGCAGAAGTGTAGGTGTCAGGAAACCTGCTTCTCTGTGGACCACTTGGTCACTGCTACAGCATCAGGATATAGCAGCAGCACAGAAAAGCAGAGTGGGCTCATGGACATGCCCTCAGGTTTTCTGGCTTGCACACATTTGAAGCAACTTTATCACTTTTTTTTCTCAACAGATTTTCAACATCTGTTTCTGTTCCTTTTCATTATAAAGACAAAGGTCTTCCAATATTTTTTTAATTAGGAAATTCAGTCTGATTTATGCTTCTAGCAGAAGGGAATATTACCTATGGAGAAAATAAGCTACTTAAATGAAAATTCTCAATGCTTGCATTTTGTGACATTTTTTTCAACCTTGGAGCATCTTAGATTTGGGCTTTCAGTCAGTGCAGTCTTGAGTCATAAATAAGGGTTCAAAAATAATGGTTGAAAAGGAGTTTTAAAAGATATTGTGAATAAATATGCTGGTTTATAGAATCATAGAATCAACAAGGTTGCAAAAGACCTCAGAGATCATCAAGTCCAACCTGTCACCCAACGCCTCATGACTACTAAACCATGGCACCAAGTGCCACGTACTATCCCTTTTTTAACACCTCCAGGGATGGTGACTCCACCACCTCCCTGGGCAGCACATTCCAATGGCCAACAACTCTTTCTGTGAAGAACTTTCTCCTCACCTCAAGCCTAAACTTCCCCTGGCACAGCTTGAGACTGCCCTCTTGTTCTGATGCTGGTTGCCTTAATACATAAAGACACATAATGCTCAGTCAGCTTGCCTTCAATACAAAGTTTTATATGCAATTTATTTTTTTTTTCCATTCTTTCCTTTAGAATTAGAATTTCATTTCAATTCTTAATGTGCTGTTCTTAATAACGGTTTTCAGGAAAGCTATTGTGGAAGGACTGGGTGATCTCCCTCTCCTACCTGGCCAAGTCATCAAATGGAGAGAATAGAATAGAATAGAATAGAATAGAATAGAATAGAATAGAATAGAATAGAATAGAATAGACCAGGTTGGAAGAGACCATCAAGATCATCACATCCAACCCATCATCCAACACCATCTAATCAAGTAAACCATGGCACCAATCACTCCATCAAGTCTCCTCTTAAACACCTTCAGGGATGGTGACTCCATCACCTCCTTGGGCAGTACCTTCCCAGGGGCCATCACTCTTTCTATGAAGAATTTGTTCCTAACATCCAGTCTAAATCTCCCCTGGCACAGCTTGAGACTGTGTCCTCTTGTTCTGGTGCTGGTTGCCTGAGAGACCAACCCCCACCTGTCTACAACTTCCCTTCAGGTAGTTCTATGCAGCAATAAGTTCTCCCCTGAACCTTCTCTTCTCCAGGCTAAGCAACCCCAGCTCCCTCAGCCTCTCCTCACAGGGCTGTGCTCCAAGCCCCTCCCCAGCTTTGTTGCCCTTCTCTGGACACGTTCCAGCAAGTCAACAGCTTTCCTAAACTGAGGGGCCCAGAACTGGACAGAGGACTCAAGGTGTGGCCTAAACAGTGCTGAGTCCAGGGGCAGAATGACCTCCCTGCTCCTGCTGGCCACACTGTTCCTGATGCAGGCCAGGATGCAATTAGCCCTCTTGGCCAACTGGGCACACTGCAGCCTACCATCAACCAGTTCCCCCAGGTCCCTCACTACCTGGCTGCTCTCCAGCCACTCTGACCCCAGCCTGTAGCACTGCATGGGGTTGTTGTGGCCAAGCAACTTTTCTTTTACACGGTGACCGAAGATGAGGAAAAGGCTGAGGTCCTGAACGCCTTCTTTGCCTCCATGTTTAACAGCAAGGCAGGAGTCCAGGATGAGTGGCCTCCTGAGCTGGGTAATAGGGTCGGGGAGCAGTGTAATGCCCCAGAAATCCATGAGGAATTAGTTCGGGACCTGCTGAGCCACTTGGACACCCACAAGTCCATGGGACCGGATGGGATCCATCCTAGGGTGCTGAGAGAGCTGGCAGATGAGCTGGCCAAGCCGCTCTCCATCATTTTCCTCCAGTCCTGGCTCACTGGAGAGGTCCCAGATGACTGGAAACTGGCCATGTGATCCCCATCCACAAGAAGGGACGGATGGAGGAGCCCGGAAACTACAGGCCAGTCAGCCTGACCTCAGTGCCAGGGAAAGTGATGGAACAGATTATCCTGGAGGCAATAACTGCGCACCTGAAGGATGGCCAAGGGCTCAGGTCCAGCCAACATGGATTTAGGAAGGGCAGGTCCTGCCTCTCCAACCTGATCTCCTTCTATGATCAGGTGACCCGTCTGGTGGACGTGGGGAGGCCTGTGGATGTAGTCTATCTGGACTTCAGCAAGGCCTTTGACACCGTCCCCCACAGTAAACTGCTGGCTAAACTGTCAGCTCGTGGTTTGGACCGCAACACTCTGTGCTGGGTTAGGAACTGGCTGGAGGGCCGGGCCCAGAGGGTGGTGGTGAATGGTGCCGTGTCCGGCTGGCGGCCAGTCACCAGCGGCGTCCCCCAGGATCGGTGCTGGGCCCCATCCTCTTTAACATCTTCATTGATGATATGGATGAGGGGGTTGAGTCAGTCATCAGCAAGTTTGCAGATGACACCAAGTTGGGAACAGATGTTAGTCAGTTAGAGGGTAGAAAGGCTCTGCAGAGGGACCTCGACCGACTGGACAGATGGGCAGAGTCCAATGGGATGGCATTTAATAAGTCCAAGTGCCGGGTGCTGCACTTTGGCCACGGCAACCCCATGCAGAGCTACAGGCTGGGGTCAGAGTGGCTGGAGAGCTGCCAAACAGAGAGGGACCTGGGGGTGCTGATTGACACCCACCTAAACATGAGCCAACAGTGTGCCCAGGTGGCCAAGAAGGCCAATGGCATCCTGGCCTGTATTGGGAATAGTGTGGCCAGCAGGAGCAGGGAGGTCATTCTGCCCCTGTACTCTGCATTGGTTAGGCCACACCTTGAGTACTGTGTCCAGTTCTGGGCCCCTCAGTTTAAGAAGGACATCGAGCTACTTGAGCGTGTCCAGAAAGGGCAACAAGGCTGGTGAGAGGCCTTGAGCACAAGCCCTATGAGGAGAGGCTGAGGAGCTGGGATTGTTTAGCCTGGAGAAGAGAAGGATCAGAGGTGACCTCATTGCCCTCTACAACTACCTGAAGGGTGGTTGTAGACAGGAGGGGGTTCGTCTCTTCTCCCAGGCAACCAGCACCAGAACAAGAGGACACAGTCTCAAGCTGTGCCAGGGGAGGTTTAGACTCGAGGTGAGGAGGAAGTTCTTCACTGAGCGAGTCATTCGTCATTGGAATGGGCTGCCCAGGGAGGTGGTGGAGTCGCCGTCCCTGGAGGTGTTCAAGGGGAGATTGGACGTGGCGCTTGGTGCCATGGTCTAGTTGTGAGGTCTGTTAGGACAGGTTGGACTTGATGATCCTTGGGGTCTCTTCCAACCTTGGTTATACTGTGATACTGTGATACTGTGATGGTGTACATTGTTTGGGTTTAGACCTTGTGGATCAACACATTTTTATTTCCCTGCCCTGCTGCAATACGAGACATTAAATCATATCTGTGGGCTAATGCAAGTTTTTTTTTTTTCTTTTCATTCACATAGGTACAGCCTAATCCTTGCCAGATTCTTTCAGGAAATAGTTAATAATAATAATAATAATAATAATAATAATAATAATAATAATAACAGTAATAATAGAAGAAAAAAATGCAATGTAAAAGAGGCTTCTGTTTTGCTTCTTCCTCACTCAGCTTCTTCTTGTGAAAGTGCCTTCACCTTCTCATCACTCATAGCCTCCACCTTCAGGCTGCCTTTGCAAGGTGCAGTTTCACTGCATGCATCTGCCACTGCCCATGGCTTTTTCAAATGACATTAATGTGGAGCTGAATTGATTCCTGGCATCTGTCTGTTGCCCACAGTGTTGTGAACAGCTGAGAAAAAGACCAAAGTCTTGTTAATTTGGCTTTTCTGCGGCTTGACAGCATCATAAGCAGCCTCTGTCCCTGAAGCTGTGTAAATCGTGAATGCATCACTGGACTACCGTAGATTTCTTTGGTATTTGCATGTCTCTTGATATCTCAAATCATTGGGGTGTGTGTCTTTGAATGAAAATAAAACCACTGCTGCTGTAGCCTGTGACTTCGGCTTCTGTAGTCAGCAGAAAAATAAAATGAAGCACAAGCAGTGAGGAAGTCTCTGCACCTGTTTACAATAGAATAGAACACAATAGAATAAACCAGGTTGGAAGAGACCTTCAAGATCATCGCATCCAACCCATCAGCAGCCAATCCAACCCACCTAAACAACTAAATCATGGCACCAAGCACCCCATCAAGTCTCTTCCTAAACACCTCCAGTGATGCTGTGCCAGGGGAAGTTTAGGCTGGAGGTGAGGAGAAAGTTCTTCACTGAGAGAGTTGTTCGTCATTGGAATGTGCTGCCCAGGGTGGTGGTGGAGTCACCATCCCTGGAGGTGTTCAAGAGGGGATTGGACGTGGCACTTGGTGCCATGGTTCACTTATGAGGTCTGTGGTGACAGGTTGGACTCGATGATCTTTGAGATCTCTTCCAACCTTGGTGATTCTGTGTGAATGATCAGGCAAGAGAGAGTGGTTTTATGTACTTTTAACCTTTTTAACTTTCTCTATGCTTTTAAAAAAACAGAGATATTTCTGTTCTCCAAGGAAAGATAGAGCAGAAATAACACTATGCAGTCAAATGCCAAAGAGGAAATCATTGTAAAATTGACATAAGCACTTCCTTTTTTGTGGGGATATCTTTCCAACACGTGTTTTAATCAAAGGTGGAGAGGAGGAAGAAAATAGCCATCCTTTAAAATGCTTTACATAAAGTATTTTATCAGATAACATTAAAAGATAAATTTATTTTACTAGCAATTACTAAGTGTACTGATACCTAAGATTGCAGCTTGTCATTTGGGAGGCTGCTAACTGCATATTTAAAAGCTGTAGTCAGACAACTTTCTGCTATATACATAAAATTTACTGAAATACTCAGTGTGGCCTTTCCTATTCCTCCCCACCCCCCATCCCTGAGCTGTGTTTCACAGTATGGGGTGGAGGATGAAGAGTCCAAGTCATATTCATTCTAGTTTGTGACTCTGGTGGCTGAAGTAGTTTTTCCACTAACTTGCTCTGGGTTTGTGCTGGTCTCCTGGCACAACTGCACCAAACACTGCGGTGTGGTGGGGATATGGTCAATCCTTCACACCTGGCCTCCTCGGTCACGAGGGATGGAGTGTGTCAAGTAGCTTATTTTTCATCCTGCACCATGGGACTGGATTCAGGAAAGATCTTGTCCCTTTCCCTTTGTAAGAGAAGTAAAAAGAGTAGTTTTCCACTGTCTGAAGAGAGAAATTCTTCTCATTACCTCATATGCCTTCTCGTATTTTGACTAGGAGGAGTCATTGCTCTGCTGTTGGAGTCTGGCATATTGGGGGTTCATAAACCAACACAGAGTGGTCAGGCATTGAACAAGCTACCCGGGGGGTGGTGGTTGAGGCACCAACCCTGGATGTGTCTAAAAGTGGTTTGCATGTGGTGCTTGGGGATCTGGGTTAGGGGTGAACCTTGTAGAGCAGGGTTCTGGGTTGGACTTGGTGATCCTGGGGGTCTTTTCCAGCCTGAATGTTTCTGTGATTCTATGACAGCACAGACAGTGCACACTCTTAGGTGACAAAGCAGGCAATCACTTGCAGAGTGGGTGCAATGGGAAGTTCCCAGACAAATGTAGGAAACTTTAAACTTATACAAGTTAGAGTTTTTTATCCCCTAATAGGATTTTTTTGGTAACATTTAGTGCTGCTGTTGAAAACAATTTCAGCATGCTTTGGGCTTTGCTGTCTGCTGTAGTCACACAGTTAGAATGAGACTGCAGGAATCAAAGTTTTCAAATAAGGGCAAGTATGATTCACCATGTTTTGAATGTGCTTTGAGAATTTTGGCTTCATTTTGCCTTCAACAAAGCTCTTGTAGTTCCTTGTGATCCTTTGTCCTGTTTGGAACATTCTCACTCTCCCAAGATACACGAGGCTTCTGAAATGTATGTGGGCTCCTCAGGTGCTGCATAGCTCTTTCTAGGATGACAGGACAAGGGGCAATGGGTGGAAGTTGAGGCATGGGAAGTTTCATGAGAACATGAGGAAGAATTTTTTCAGTGTGAGGGTGATAGAACACTGGAACAGGCTGCCCAAGGGGGTTGTGGAGTCTCCTTCTCTGGAGATATTCAAGACATGTCTGGATGTGTTTCTGTGTGATCTGCTCTTGGTGATGCTGCTCTGGGTCGGTAATTGGACTGGATGATCTTTCAAGGTCCCTTCCAGCCCCTAACATTCTGTGATTCTGTGAAACGCAGGCCAGTTCAAGGCATATAGGGGCTGTTATTTGTGATTATTGTCTGATGAGGTTTTGGCAACTCCAGGAGTCAGCTTGCCTGTCTATGGATTTAGAGGGATTTTCCTGGGTGATGCCTTCTCTGAAAATGTTTTCAGGTGCACTACATCTCACAGGAGGGTCTCCTGTATGGAAGCCCAAAAGAGAGAGGAGAAAGCCTGTAAACAATTCTGGGTTCATGATTTAGGGTACAGCTTGAGAATCTGGTCCAGTGCACGTGCTTCACAGGACATAGTATCTAAAGCATTCAACCAATCATGCATGTTCTAGAGCTTCTCTTTCAGAATTTTCTCTTCCTGTGGACACTATTTTCTCCTCTGACAAATTTTAATGCTTATACATTTTCTCAGGGTGGAAGACCAGACTGTGATAGAAAGTTTGATGAATACCAGTTCTATTAGGTTATAGTTAGTAGAGCACCAAGTACTTTGCAGAGGCTATAATACAGATGCACTCCTGAATGGGAATATTTTATCAGCATGCAGTAGATGAGAACTGCTGCAGTACACCACATAACTCTTTTGTGGATTTTGTATCTCAAATGATTGCCAGTGAGCAGGTGTTAATCTGTTAGAGGGTAGAAATGCTCTCCAGAGGGACCTTGACGGGCTGGTCAGATGGGCAGAGTCCAACGGGATGGCATTCAACTAGTCCAAGTGCCAGGTGCTGCACTTTGGTCACAACAACCCTATGTAGTGCTACAGGCTGGGGTTGGAGTAGCTGGAGAGCAGGCAAACAGAAAGGGAACTAGGGGTACTGGTCAACAGCCGGCTGAACATGAGCCAGCAGTATGCCCAGGGGTCCAAGAAAGGCCAATGGCATCCTGGCCTGCATCAGGAATAGTGTGGCCAGCAGAAGCAGGGAAGTCATTGTGCCCTTGTACTCAGCACTGGTCAGGCCACACCTTGAGTCCTGTGTCCAGTTCTGGGCCCCTCAGTTCAGGAAGGATGTTGACTTGCTGGATGGTGTCCAGAGAAGGGCAACGAGGCTGGGGAGAGGCCTGGAGCACAAGCCCTATGAGGAGAGGCTGAGGGAGCTGGGGTTGCTTAGCCTGGAGAAGAGGAGGCTCAGGGGAGACCTTATTGCTCTCTACAACTATCTGAAGGGAGGTTGTAACCAAGAGGGGCTTGGTCTCTTCTCCCAGTCAACCAGCTCCAGAACAAGAGGACACAGTCTCAAGCTGTGCCAGGGGAAGTTTAGGCTCGAGGTGAGGAGAAAGTTCTTTACAGAGAGAGTTGTTAGCCTTTGGAATGGGCTGCCCAGGGAGGTGGTGGAATCACCATCCCTGGAGGTGTTCAAAAAAGGGTTGGACGTGGCACTTGGCACCATGGTTTACTTGTCCTGAGGTGTTAGCTATTAGGCAATAGGCTGGACTTGATGGTCTCTGAGGCCTTTTCCAACCTTATTGATTCCATGATTCTAAAACTCCATGACAATACAGTGCATTTGCCTTTACATGTCTAGTTTGAACACAGTTTCAGAATTAATGCACAACTTTTATGATTTTATTGAACATTTTTCTTTCTTTTCTTTCTCTTCTGCTTGTCCTTGTACATAGTATGAGTCCAGTTGGTTAGGAAATTACCATGGCTATAAGAAAAACAGCCTTGCAGCACTGAAATGTCAGGAATTACTCATTTCTGGTTACGTAAAGTGTCTATAGTAGGCCTGAAGACCCAAAATACCGGACTTCAAACCTATCAGCTGCTAGATTTGACCTCTATTCATTTTAGACTTTTCCTCAATAAACCTTTAGTAACAGCTTCACAGGGGGAAAGCGTGCAAAACCGTTTTACAACCTAATCTGACAATTCAGCCTAAGCTCGCTCAGCGATTATTGTTGGCGAACAGTGACAGAGGACAAAAACGAATTAGTTGTCAGAGCTCAGATGCAGCAGTCAAAAGTATTCAGTAGATCTACCTTTTCACCCAAATGTGCAAAATTACCAGAAACCAATTTATGTGAATTGAACAACCTGCAAAAATGTGTGAAATGTTTATACATTCAGCCGAGTGCATTTGTTTCAACCCCCTTTTCCCCCCCCCCAATAGCTGTATGTGTGTGCATATAGATATGAAATTTAATAAGCATTGAACCATTTTAAAAGTAAAGTTGTGTGAAACTGAAATGATGAGTTGATGATGTGCTTGCTTCCTGGTGCTGAGATATGACTCATTTAAAACAGTGTTGTGCTGACATGATGCGGGCTGTGTTTTCCTCAAGAAATTCCGGAGCAACGGCGGTATGAAGATCCACCTGAAAAAAGGGTGCACAAATTGACCATGGAGTTGCTCTGCATGGGAAAAGGTCTTTACAAAAGTAGTAGTAACTGCTTTGTGTAAAGTCAAATCTCCTTTTAAAACAAAGTTAATTATAAAAGCATTCATATACTTAAGGATATAAATCAGAGAAGGCGAATCTGACCCAAGCAAGTTAAGCGCTTGCCAGCATACATGAGGAGTTTGGCTTAAAATTCAAGATTTACTTATTTTGTTTGGTTTTAACCACTTAGAGCTTAACTCTCCTTTTTAAAACACACAAAGTTTCAAACGATTTCCAATATTTAAAGAACTGTTACAGATCACAGTGTGAAGTTCTTTGGTGACGTGGTTGGTAGGTAGATGCACACGGATGGATGCCTGTGGCTGTTATTAGACCTAGCGGTAATGTGCACATCTTTGTGTGCTACGAAAGTAATGTCATAACATAGAGGTAAGCTTAACTTCCTCCTAAATTACAACAGTCCGGTCGTTATAAAACACATCTTGCAATATGTTGCATTTTCCCAATGTGGTATTGTGCTGTTAGAAACACTTTGATCCAAAAAGACGCTCGCTCTGAATGCCAGGTTTACTGAACTGATTTGGTGGATGGTGGCAGAAAGACAGCCTAGGTCAATGTTTGAGAGACAATGAAGCTCAACTATAATTAGCATGAACATTGCATGTATTGTTACATATGCTCTCTCTCTCAAAAAATAAAAAAAGAGAGAAAATAAATTGTGTAGAGATTTAGCTTTAAACTGTTGGGGAGTTTCTTAAAACAGCAGCCAGGCTAGATTGAGCCAGAGGTTCAACAATTACTTGTAGAGATTTTGTGGGGGGGAAATTCTGCTATTAAATTCCTCAGAAATGTTGAGAACTGAAGAAATGTCATCTGATCAGGTTGCCTGCTAGTCAGGGTCCTTCTAAAACAAAAGAATGTTACGTGTTGGACTCTGGCAAAAAAATAATAATTAAACAGCCAGGGATAAAAAGGAGGAAAAATAGCATTCAATGCTAAAAAGTATTCTTTCAATAGCTAAAGAGACTCCCAGTTTTTTAACTGCCCATAGCTTTTTTCCTACTGTTTTTCTTCTCTTATGCTTGTTTGGAGCAACAGAGAAGTGTAAGAATGTATCAATTTAATAGGTAAATTCTACTGAATAATGCAAATAGATTTACCTCTTTTGATGTCTTTCGGTAGATGTTTTAATCTGGGGGAGAAGATCCTATTTTCTTCAGACCTCCCAAACAATGAAACCTCTTGCTTTATGTAGAGACATCAGATTAAAGTTAGCCATGGAGCAATGATTATTTCTCCATAGTTGCCTGTTGGCTTGACAGTGCTTCAGAGTTCTCTCTGTGAACACAACACAGAAGAATACCAAAGCGTCACACCCTCTGGTTGTTCTCAGCACCGCATGAGCCAGGAGATGTAACAATACTTTCAATTCTCTTGTGTGAATTTCAGTTGAGCCACATTTTTGTTCTCTTAGATCAGCTTGCCTGAATGAGAATTACATTCTTCTTGTAATCATGGTGTAATTTGAATATACTATAGCACTGTACAACATTCTGTTCCATTCAGCAGAATCTCTGTTGCCCCCTTTTTCAGATGACGGTTGCTGCTGGTACGAGCATTGAGAATAACATTCAAAGGACCATATCCTGCCCTAATGTATGTTCAAAATATCTTGGATTTGTTTGGGGTGTTGGTTTTGGTTTTTTCTTTTGCATAATTTAAATGTGAAGCCTCCTTATGTGAATTTGATTATTTTGTTGCCCACGGAAGCTTGTGTAGCTCGAGGTCACTTCACATTCTATACTTCAGGGTCAAGGAATGTTGTGCTGCAAGTGAGGGGTCTCCACTTACTAAAATTATCAGATTGCTGTAATTCTTTGTGTCTCTATGTTGTTTGATGGTGCTGCTAAATAAAGACAATGGTAACACATTCACCATTCCTTCCATGCTCACCTTGCTCCCCACCCAGATCAATATTCCTGTCAGTTGAAATCAGGAGAGCAGCAATAGACAAAATGAAGAAAGAAATGAGAGCTGATATTTATTCTGCTTAACCTTGTTCTAAATTGGGTTTTGATATAAAGATGTGTAATACTGAATTTGGAAGGAAGCTAATTTGATTTTTCTTGCTGCAACAAGTCTATTTCATGGCTTAGAAAAAGGGAGGAGTTAGTATTGTTCATGAAATGTAAAGTAAGAAATTGGTTTTGTTAGCAGAAGCAGCAAATCATTCACTTGTATAATAGGTCATTTATCTTTCTTGTTGCTAAAACTATTCAGATTTGAGGTGCTTAGGAAGAGGCTGGATGGGGTGCTTGGTTGCATGGTTTAGTCGATTAGGTGGTGTTGGATGGTAGGTTGGACGCAATGATCTTGAAGGTCTCTTCCAACCTGGTCTGGTCTGGTCTATTCTATTCTATTCTGGAAAGTCAAAATTGAACTCATGCACATGAACAGGGAAATATTAATGAGAATTTGGGATGTACCATGGAGAAGAGACTATAACTCTGCATTACTTAGAAGCTATTTTTTATCATGCCTTTAATAATTTCCTTTTCAGCTGAGGATTATGATGCTTATAGGGGAACTGGCAGAACAAGTTCTGCATAAACAGTTCCAACATCTTAAGTTCTTTTGAGATGCAACAAAGAAGGTACAAGCACAATATAGTTAAAATGACTAATAGTGAAGAGAAAAGCTACTATGATTTAATATTAGCAAGAAATCAGATCAACTTCCTGATCTGGGGAAAAAAAAACCACAAACATCAAGATGTTAAACCAACTTTGCCTAGAATGTTTATGCTCTTAAGGGAACATAGAAATTCTTTACACCGCGTTGTACTATCTGAATCATGGAATTCAGGATACATTCCATGGATGAACCAGCATTATGCATTTTGGGGTATGATTTATAGTTTCATAATTTCATATTTTCAGTCAGGGTTGGAAGGGACCACAAGGATCATCTAGTTCCAACCCCCCTGCCATGGGCAGGGACACTCTACACTAGATCAGGCTGGCCAGAGCCTCATCCAGCCTGGGCTTAAACACTTCCAGGGACAGGGCCTCAATCACCTCCCTGGATAACCCATTCCAGGCCTTCACCACTCTCATGGTGAAGAATATTTAGGCTGCTCAATTCCAGTTCCAGACTTGCATCTACACAGAGGAACAAAGCTTCCTAAGTATATAGTGCATTATTGATCCCCAGCCACTTCTGGATTTTCAATACAACTTCAATTTCTCCAAGGCAGTTTCTCCAATCCACTAAGCTGGATGAGGCTCTGGCCAGCCTGATGTAGTGTGAGGTGTCCCTGCCCATGGCAGGGGGGCTGGAACTGGATGATCCTTGTGGTCCCTTCCAACCCTGACTGATACTATGATACCATACTATGAAATGCTTTACTATTTCAGTCTGCAAATAGTACCATTTTGAAGGGAAGTGAGTGATATGAATGGCAATGATATGACAGAACTGACAAGCATGAAAAATTGCAGGATTTTAGATTTTATAGAAGTCCACACCATTACTTCAGTATTGTTTGTGATCTTACAGTTTGTTTCCTTGGTTTTGAAAAGCACATTAAGACAGGCTCTAAATAGATAGATAACTTCTTAAAAAAGAAGTTTGCAGATGACACCAAGCTGGGGGCAGGTGTTGATCTGTTAGAGGATAGGAGAGCTCTGCAGGAGGGACCTTGACAGCCTGGACAGATGAGCAGAGTCCAAGGGCATGAGATTTAAGACATCCAAGTGCCAGATTCTACACATTGGCCACAGAGGAGACCTTATTGCTGTCTACAACTCCCTGAAGGCAGGTTGTAGCCAGGTGGGAGTTAGCCTTTTCTCCCAGGCAACCAGCACCAGAACAAGAGGACACATTATTATTTTTTTTATTATTATATCCCTTAGCACTAAACTCAGTAAGCAATTAATTAACTGTTATTGAACAGGAATATCCCCATTTTAGCCTTTAGACATCCAAAGAGCTGTCATTGTAAATCATAGTTCTTTATTACCCCTCATTTTTCTTTTTGTCGCTCCTTCTTCCTAACATCCAGCCTCAACCTCGCCTGGCACAGCTTGAGGCTGTGTCCTCCTGTTCTGTTGGTGGTTGCCTGGGAGAAGAGACCAACCTCCACCTGGCTACAACCATTTCCTAATCCATCTCATTGTCTGTTCTTCTTTCATAGTTTCATAGTTTCATAGTTTCAGTTAGGGTTGGAAGGGACCACAAGGATCATCTAGTTCCAACCCCCCTGCCATGGGCAGGGACACTCTACACTAGATCAGGCTGGCCAGAGCCTCACCAGCCTGGGCTTAAACACCTCAAGGGATGGGGCCTCAACCACCTCCCTGGACAACCCATTCCAGGGCCTCACCACCCTCATGGTGAAGAACTTCCTCCTCATGTCCAGCCTGAATCTCCCCACCTCCATCTTCATTCCATTCCCCCTAGTCCTATCACTCCCTGATAGCCTGAAAAGTCCCTCCCCAGCCTTCTTGTAGGCCCCCTTCAGACACTGTGCTTCCTGACCTCACTCACAAGCATGTTATGTTCATGAAGCATATATGCTAAAACCATTGAACAAACAATTAAGCCTGATTAGTGTCCCTTAAAATGTTTCATAACAAATTGAAGCAGGGCTTTAGATACAGCATGCATTATATCATTTTATCATTCTATCATTCTAAGCAGAAATAAAATTGCAATGAAATTGGAACTCAAGAGGAAGCTGCAATATATGAAAAGTTGAGAACTCCTCAGAGATTATGATGATTTTCAAGGTACAATTTTGTGGGCAGTTTCCTAATTTGCCTGCAGCTGGTCTGTGAAATTTACACCTCCACAGTCTTGATTACAGGTCTCAATTTACTTTTATCCCCACATAGAGCTTCTGGTTGCAGGCCTCAATTTACCTTTCTTCACACATAAACTTACTGGGGTTTATTCCTCATTGTAATAAATTGGCTGAGTGAAGAAACTGATATTATACACAATATTAATATGCTCTTGCACACTTTTTTCCCTTCTCTTACTTATTGTTTAGTGACATAATCATAGAGTCATAGAATGTTCCTGGCTGGAAGGGACCTCCACAGGTCATCCAGTCCCACCTCCCTGCAGTCAGCAGGGACATCCTCAACTAGATCAGGTTGCCCAGGGCCTCGTTGAGTCTCACCTTGAATATCTCCAGGGAAGGGGCCTCAACCACCTCCCTGGGAAACCTGTTCAAGTGTTCCACTATCCTCATGGTTGTACTTGTTCCTAACATCCAATCTAAATCTCCTCTTCTCTAGTTTTGCCGCCATTGCCCCTCATCCTATCACCACAGGCCTTAGCAAACAGTCTCTCTCCATCGTTCTTCTAGCCCCCCTCCAGGTACTGGAAGGCTGCTATTAGGTCTGCCTGGAGCCTTGTCTTCTCCAGGCTGAACACCCCCAGCTCCCTCAGCCTGGCTGGGGTGCTTGGTGCCATGGTTTAGTTGATTAGATGGTGTTAGGAGATAGGTTGGACTCAATGACCTCGAAGGTCTTTTCCAACCTGGTTAATTCTAATTCTAACAATTTTTGTGCCTCTCCTCTGGACCCTCCCCATGAGGTCCATGTTCTTCCTATACTGTCTAGAATAAAGAGCTTATTTTGCTCTCTGTCATGCAAGATATCTCAAAACTTGACAGCATCTGTATATTGTTTGGGGTTTTTTGGTTTGGTTTGGTTTGGGTTTTGATCTTACATATACAGCACTACAGTTGCTGTAGTCTTTGAAATCACTGTGTTTCAAGAAGTAATTTCTGTAGATGTACTCTTGAAGCTTTCTATTATAACTGGGTGGACACTGCTGGTGGATACAGAGCCATTTAGACAGAACAATCTATCATACTTTGCTGTCTCGATGTCATTAATTGATGGATGGAAATGTTGCAAGATGATGGTCAGAACAAAGGCAGTACACTGCTTATGCAGATCCAGTTGCTGTGGTTGCATGACCTTGAGCTACTGCCAAATGTCAGTATTAATGCTCTGTTTTTCTGCAGCTCTTTAAAGCCAGCAGTAAAAATGTAAATGCAAAGTGCAAAGGCAAAGTATTAAGCGTGCTGCGTTCCCTTCATTCAAAAGCAACAGAAGTGAAGTCTGTGGGGTTTTTGAAGGAAAATTGCTGTATGCCATAAATGAAAACATACTTCACTTCAGATAACTGCAAAGGAAACTAATCATTGCATTTTAATTAAATGCAAAAATTACTGATTTTATTATTGCACTGTCAGTTCTTCCAATACTTTTCAGGGAAAAGTCTCATTTGTTATAGAATAGGATGGAATAGAATAGGATGGAATGGAATGGAATGGAATAGAATAGAAAGAATAGAATAGAATAGAATAGAATAGAATAGAATAGAATAGAATAGAATAGAATTAACCAGATTGGAAAAGACCTTTGAGATCATTGAGTCCAACCCATCACCCAACACCATCTAACCAACTAAACCATGGCACCAAGCACCCCATCCAGCCTCTTCCTAAACACCTCCAGTGATGGTGACTCCACCACCTCCCTGGGCAGCACATTCCAATGGCCAATCTCTCTTTCTGTGAAGAACTTCTTCCTAATATCCAGCCTAAACCTCCCCTGTGTCCTCTTGTTCTGGTGCTGGTTGCCTGTGAGACCAACCCCCACCTGGATACAACCTCCCTTCAGGTAGTTGTAGAGAGCAATAAGGTCTCCCCTGAGCCTCCTCTTCTCCAAGCTAAGCAACCTCAGCTCCCTCAGCCTCTCCTCACAGGGCTGTGCTCGAGGCCTCTCCCCAGCTTTGTTGTCCTTCTCTGGACACGTTCAAGTGTCTCAATGTCCTTCTTAAACTGAGGGGCCCAGAACTGGACACAGTACTCAAGGTGTGGCCTAATCTGTGCTGAGTATCAGTCTATTTCTTGGTTTTTTTTCCCCTACTGAGAATGAAAATGTACTTCTTATGCTTTCTGGATACTTTTTCCTTATCAACAATTAAATCCTGCTTGTTTTCATAAGTCTGTTCATGTGAATAAGCTGAGCATGTATTCTTTTAAACTTAAGTTTATGCCAAATGCCTTAATCCTCAGGCAAGCTGAAGCAGAAATCACTTTATCTATCTGGGTGACCTTTCTGAGACTGAGAGGATGAAGGAATTCTGAACTACTAAACACAGGAATAAAAAGTTAGAAGCCTAAACATAATTACAAGCAGCCAACATTTGTCAGGTTGCTATGAAAGCGCCCTGAGCTTTCAGCGACACTCCTTCAGCTCTTCAACCCTTACTAAACTGTGACCCACCTCTTAAAAATACAAACCCATTTTATGTGATTACCTGACACTTTCAAGTGTCAGACCCTCATAGCACATCGATGTCTAATTCTTGTCTATGAGATGAAAAAAATTATAGTGATGTTTCCTTTCTCAAGCATTTACCCAAGCTCCATAATTCCAAGTCTTTGGGATTTACTTAACAAATAAAAAAAAGAACTAATTTCAGTTTGTTCTCACTGCCTATGTGCTCACACTTCAATTCATAGAATAGCTTGGGTTGGAAGGGACCTCCAAAGGTCATCTAATCCATCCCCCCTGCAGTATAGAATATAGTATAAACCAGGTTGGAAGAGAGCTTCAAGATCATTGTGTTCAACCCATTATGCAACACCATCTAATCAACTAAACCATGGCACCAAGCACCCCATCAAGTCTCCTCCTAAACACCTCCAATGATGGTGACTCCACCACCTCCCTGGGCAGCACATTCCAATGGCCAATCACTCTCTCTATGAAGAATTTCTTCCTAACATCCATTCTAATCTTCCCCTGGCGCAGCTTGAGACTGTGCCTTCTTGTTCTGGTGCTGGTCACCTGGGAGAAGAGACCAACCTCCACCTGTCTACAACCTCCCTTCAGGTAGTTGTAGACAGCAGTAAGGTCTGCCCTGAGCCTCCTCTTCTCCAGGCTAAGCAACCCCAGCTCCCAGTGAGCCCTCCTCTCCTAGATCGGTTTGCTCAAAGCTTTGTCAAGACCTGACATTGAATATCTCCAGGGATGGGGCCTCAAATACCTCCTTGGGCAACCTGTTGCAGCGTTCCACCGCCCTCAACTCAAGGACTTGTTCCTAACACCAAATCTCTATCTCCTATTCTCTAAATTCAAACCATTACTACTCATCCTATCAGTACAGGAATCAATCAAAATGGAAGTGTCTTCATCTCTAATTTTAGTTAAAAAAAAATAAATAAAAATGAATTCTGATCACTTGTAACTTGATCCCTGCATCAAATTACAGACTCCAAGTGTACCTGAAAAAGAGGTTCACCTATTTCTGTCCTGCACTTTTCCTGTACTATGAAGTAGAAAAGTCACACTAAGTTAGGTTCTACTCTGGGAAAATGAGAGGGGAGGGATTTGAGATAGAAACTTGAGTGTCCTGATCATGAAGAGCTGGAAACAGGAAAAAAGAAACAGGAAAAAAGAAACCTGCTCAGATTCAGTTTATTTTTATGTTCAAAATCTCAAGGAATCATTCCATTAAAGAAGGCAATTAAAACTTATTTTTGTGGGATGTTGACAATAGCAGCAACTTGATAGTTTTTTTCTTCTCTCCCTTAAATCAAAATAGTTGTCAAAGAATGTAACTGTATGAAATGAACTGGTGCCTTTTCCTGAGGGGTGGGTGTCAAGAGGAGGGGGCCAAGCTCTTTTCAGTGGTGTGCAATAGTAAGACAAGGAGCAACAGCTGCAAGTTTGAACATAGAAGATTCATCTCAACACGAGGAGAAACTTCTTTACAGTGAGGGTGAGAGACCAGTGGAACAGGCTGCCCAGAGAGGTTGTGGAGTCTCTTTCTCTGGAGACTTTCAAAACCCATCTGGATGCATTCCTGTGTGGAATACCCTAGGTAATTCTGCTTTGGCAGTGGGGGTTGGACTCAACTATGAGGTCACTTCCAAACACTAAGGTACTGGTGAAATCTACTGTGTTCAAGCTTGAACCTGTTGTTGTCTTATTAGTGTGCACCACCAAAAAGTGCTTGGCCCCCTCCACTTGACACCCACCCTTCAGATGTTGATACACATATACAATTTGGTCACAGAGCACCAGTATGAGTTGTGTTTGTGCTACTTGGTTCTTAAATTGATGTTCAACATTTTAGTGCTGCTGCCCTGGTCAGAGGGGCACATTGTATGTTTCCCTTGTGAAGTCTACAAAATTAGGTTTATGGTGAAATTATACTTCAGGTTTTGGATCATAGAACTGGCTTAGGTTGGAAGGGACCTTAGAGATCATCCAGTAGCTGCTGGGGGTTGTAGTTGCTAGCTGTTACACTAGCAGCAGAGTAAGTCCCCTGACTTGTCTTGCTTTTGGTGTATGGCTTTGGCTTAGTGAAACTGGGAGTCTTTCTTGTGTGCTTGTGGCATCTTTCCTGAAATGATGGGAAGCAGAGGAGGAGCTTACCATACAAAGGGGGTAAAAAATAGACCAAAAATAGCAATCAGATTGAAAAGGGCAGCCACGGGTTGGAAGGGAGAAAATAATGATGAATCATTAACCATGGAGCCTGGAAGCAAGTGGAGGTCAGAGACACTTGTGGGGAACTGGTGGCTGGGGGGGGAGGGACATAGATGGAGACAGATGAGAAGTAAGAGTGGAGAAAGTAGTTTCCAATGAGACAGCTCTCCCAAATGAAAAAAGCAGGTTACTGAAAAAGCAAACTTTTCATGGAAATGTATCAAGTTTTATAGGAAAGATGTCTTGGATCTAGAAACTAGGGGATCTGAGAGTGTGACAGAAGTGCTCCCTCAAAAGATATCCTGAGTTCCAGTAGACAGAGCTGTGAATCATGATACCTCAGTGGCTTGTGTGCGTGAGGCATTTCTGCAGACAGCCATAATCTGGTACCAGCACCTCAATTAACACTCCTGCACCCTTCTAATATGGCACTCTTACTGTATACATAAAATATATTACACTTTGAGAGGAGAGAGAGAAATTTTAGTCTAGTCAATAATTCTGCTTTACTAAACCGCTAATATTGATCTTCTAAGAAGAAGAAACAAACATGCCTGAGGAAAGGAACTATTTTAAGGTCAGTATTACTTAAGCACTCATGCTTACAGCAGACTGGAGTTAGAAATAATTGGAAAGCATGTGGATATCACACCTGGGTTGATCAGATGGAAAAGCTTACACCAAAGATTGCATTTCTGACTTTCTGCAGTGCCTTCAGGAAGTTACTGGCTTGGAATGCATAATGCTTTATACAATAATGGCTCAATGTAACACTAAGACAAGCACTCAATTTGATTTCAGTTTCCCAAAGGAAGTGCTCAAGGAAACAAAAACCCAAACCAAAACAAACACAACATTCTGTACTGTAAGAACTCTAAACTTTCTATCTGAAATATAGCATATAAATGTTCTTTATCTGCAGAGGCATGATGACAGTTCAAAGAAACATCTTTTGTCAGCACCTTTATTGATGACCTTCATGAACACGTAGAGTCATCAAGTTCACAGATGATGCCAAGTTAGGTGGCAGTATTGATCTGTAATAGGTTAGGGAGGCTGCAGGGGACTTGGCTAGATTGGATCCATGGACATTAACAGGATGAGCTTCAACAAGGCCAAATGCCAGGTCCTGCATTGGGTCAAAACAACCCTAGGCAGTGCTGCAGGCTGGGGCAGTGTGCCTGGAAAGTGTCTGGCAGAAAAGGACTTGGGAGTTCTAATTGACAAGCAACTGAAAATGAGCCAGCAGTATGCCAGGTGGCCAAGAAAGCCAGTGGCATCGGCTGGGATTAGAAATGCTGTGTCCAGCAGGAGTAGGGAGGTGATTGTCCCCTGGTACTCAGCTTGAGTATTGGTCCAGTTGGGGCCCTCATACAAGAGAGATGTGTAAGTGCTGGAGCCACTGCGGAGGAGGGCAAGGAAGTTGGGGAAGGGCTGGAGAATAAATTGTTGAAGGAGGAGCTGGGGGATTAGCTTGGAAAAAAGGGCTGGGGGGAGATCTCATTGTGTCTACAGCTAGCTAAATGGACATGGTGAAGAGGCTGGTGCGGTCTCTTCTCACAGGTAGTTAGTGATTAGAACAAGAGGGAATGGCCTCAAGCTGCAGCTGGGTAGGTTAAACTGGACAACAGGAAAAAGTTTTTCACTGAAAGAGTGGTCAGGCATTGGAATGTGCAGCTCAGGGAGGTGGTTCAGTCATC
>CM037632.1:7250841-7322223 GCA_015227895.2 Colaptes auratus | reverse complement strand
CCCCTTCTCCCCCCTTCTCCCCTTCCCCTTTTCCCCCTTTCCTCCTTTCCCCCTTTTTCTCCCTCTTTTGGCAGATGTTTCTTTTAGCCACACATGAGCTCTATGGGGTTGTTAATGTCAGTGGAAGCGGACTGGGAATGAGCTGATGGCCAATTCAGTGCATCTGTGAAAGTCAACAGACTTTCATTCATGTGGTAGGGACTGCCCAGAGGCAGTTCCCGTGTTATGCTGGACAGAGAATCTAGGAGATGTGGCAGTGCTAGTTGGGCTGTAGTTTGATGAGTCAAGGCAGTTCCAGCATAAAGAGCTATTCCAGCTCCTCAGGCCTCCTTTACCAGCCACTGCTCTATGCTTTTCTGCTTCTTGGTGGCTCCCACAAAGCTTTTTCTTCATCCACCCTGTGAAGAGGATGTGGGAACTTATTGGAGTGAGGAAGGCAGCAGTGCACTGCAGTGCAGAGAGAGGAATGAAGTGAGGAGGCAGTGGGCAGGAATCCCAAAGGCTGGTATCACTGCCAAAATCCCCCATCTGGTCCTACCATACCATGCAGCACTAGGGAACAGGCAAAGGAGCAAGAGGGAGAGCGACAACGAAAGGCTCTGTGCACCCTTCCTTCCTTCACAGAACTGAGAGGTTGCTGCCACGTCACCAGGAGCTGAAATCCTCTGCGTGGCAGCTCCAAGAGAGGCAATGAATGGGATTTACTTTTTTGTTTGTTTGTTTTCCCTTTTCTTTTTTTTTCAACCCCTCCTTTTGACACGAGGAAGTTAGTTTGCTGCAGTAAGCCAGGCTGTGAGTTCACAGCATCCTAGCAAACCCATGCAGATTCCCTGCATGGAGTCTTCTTAAGCCTGATCTCCACTGGTGGTGGTGGCAGGGGGGGACTTGAGGAAAGCAAGCTAATCCGAATTAATGAAAGGTGTGCATTTAAAGTAGATTTGTTGAACTGCTTTAAAGCCCAGCATGGACATTCTGTTGCAGTATAAAAGCAACCTTAATCTGATTTGGTGTCATTCTTTTGCCTTTTTTTCCCCCCTCTTTTTTTCCATTTTGGAAGGAAAGTAAAGCTGAATTGAATTAAGGCTGCTTTAATTCTGAACACAATGGGGCTTAATGCAGTTTACCTCATCTGCCTCACAAGTTCATTCAGACAGAAAAGCCTTTAGTAATCATTAAATGTAATGGAACTGACACTGCTTTGCAGGGAGAGGCTGGGGGAGGGATGGTGGCTGGGCAGAGTGTGGCCACCGTGCTACAAAACTCTTCTAATTCGAGTGTTGGAAATTCACACACTGGCTTACTGAGGGCTAGCTGTCGACCCTGGTAACAATCCTAGTGATTTCCTCCCTTTGTTCCTGGTTTACACCTTTTTGTAGGTGAGAGGAGAGTCAATCCCGCTGCCTTCTGGGAAGTCACACAAATGGCTCACGGCCCAAGGAAAGTAATTGCCAAGTCGCACAGCCTCTGTGCACGTGCTCGACCCGATGCACTGTTTGAGCACGTGGACAAGCCCTTGAAAGACAGTATGAAGCACTAGAGACAGGGCAATAAAACAACCCTCCATCATTCAGCTTCTTTTCAGCACTGATTTCCACTCAGGTAGAGATGGCAGCGACCAGACCCTTCTTAGCAAATCAACTGTGGCGTCCCTTAGAGGCTGCGCTGGCCCGAGCCAGCAACTGGAGCAGTGGCAACTTTTATTGCCAATTTTTTACACTTCTTATAATTTTTCCCCTGTTTTTCATTGGGCAGGACTGCAGAAAGTTTGTTTCTCTTATTAAGAGAGCTGAAGCCCAAGTGTGACCTAAAAAAAAAGCCCAAACAAGCCCACAACTGCTTATTTTTGAGTATGAAATAGTGAGTTTCACTTTTCCGACACTGACACTTGGACAGGGCAGGTTCTTCCACGCCATGTGTCTGAACCTAAAGAAAACCAAACACTAGGGCAAGGAACATCTGAAAGTTACTAGGGAAAAGTGGAGAGTTGTGCTTTAGAGTAAGATCTTCTGCATACACGCAGAAAGAATGTTTTCCTTTCCAAATATTAGCTTGAGAACGGTGTTTAGCGAGGTTCCATTTGCCTCCACCTGAGCTGGTCTGGCAAAGTTAAGGTTGGGAGGTGGAGGAAATTTCATCCCCCCCACATGAAGAGGAGGGTGTGACAGTTTAGGCTGTGCCTTTAAGAATGGATAGCTGCAAAGGATATATAGTATCCTAAAGTATAATGGTAATTAGGGAGTGGTTTGATCCTGTAAGGCTTCCAGCAGCCCAAAGCTACTGAGGGATAGTCACTTTCATTTCAGACTTGCAGGAACCAGCCCCAGGCTGTGATTTACCCTCCAAGGCCACAGAGCTGGAGGAAATGGGGAAGTTTGTTCCAGACCTGCCCATCCCCAGTCTGAAACAGGCTCCTTTTCTGAGATGCTTTAACCAAGGGACCTACATTCCAGTTTTGGTTGAACTAATTTCGGGCTGAGTTTCTTTTTCTGTTGTTGTTGTTGTTGTTTATGTTTCCTGGCTTTACTCAATCAGGTGTAGAGAATGTTATTTTATTTTATTGTATTTTATTTTATTTATTTATTTTCCTGAAATGCTTATCAAGCATCCTTAAAGGTGTCAGCATTGATATTTGCACAAATGAAACTTCAGGGTGTTCCACTCGGTGGTTTACTCAGTGCAGGTGAACTTGGCCACCAAGTGAGGTCCGACCATTCATGCCGTCAAAGCGTAGCCTCCAAGGAAGCAAAACTGAAACCCCAGCTCTTAACTGAAATCTGTCTCAATTATCTCTGTAACTCTGTATATTTCACCTGTTCAGAAGCTCCAGCAACTGTCAACACAAGTTACATTAAAAGAAAGGAAAATAAGGGGAAAATAAAAAGGTCATCTCCCATTTCTAGGTTCTCCAATAAATTGAAGACGTCGCACTGGGGTCCTTTAGGTGCATCACTCTTTGATCCATGCTATTGATTCAGTGACATTTCTCACCATGTCATTTGGTTCAGATGTCCATATACTTTGTGCAAAAGTCAAAAAAGAGAAGGAAAACAAAATTCAATGGCATCTTTATGCCTCAGTTCAGCAAACCCTTCCTTACAACCTGCTCAAATGAATCTTTTTCCTTCCCGTGTAAACCGTTCGGGTTGGGTTTGGGTTTTTTTTGATGCAGTATGTTGGTTTGAAATGAATCAATAAACAGCTGTCAGTAGAACTGTGAATGGCCTCTCAGACACACCTCTGACTTGAAGGATCAAATATTCCCAGTGTGAAATAATCTCAACTCAATAATGTCCCAGGGAAAAGTGCACCATCAGGGCAGCAAACCATTTGAGCCGACACGGCTGTGTTTTGTTTCCGCCATTTACAACCGGCTTTACACTTTTGGGTCAAGTATGTACTTCACTGTCACATTTGACTTCCAGTAGTGAAATTGTTTGACTTAAACCATTTATTTCTTTTTCTTTTCTTTTTTTTTTAACTTCTAATGTTATATATATATATATATATACATATATATATATGAGTTCTTGAACTATTTGAAATGCATAGTTTTCATCTATGCAAAATTTTACCTGCTTCTGTACTTGTTCATCTGTTCATACTTGGCATCAATTAAAGATAATTTTTAAGGATCTTACCCAGGATTATTCTGTCTGGTTATTTTTCTGGAGTCTGGTCTCTCTGCTGCCACTACTGGCCAGTTCTATCTGAAAGGAATGGTTGGTTCATTGATGGTTTTCTTACTGAATGGTATAAGAAATGGCAACGCAGCGAGTGGGCAATGCGGCTGTGGGCTTTGAGAGGCTTGTAAATGTCAGCTCAAGCTGTACAGTATCGTTAAGCTAAGGGTTTGGCTTCCTCAGCCTTGAGTGAGAAACGTTCTGGGGCCAAACTCTGCTGTCTTCACTGATGAGGCAGCACTCAGGTCTACCAAAACCAATGGTAAAAAGGTTAAACCTACTGGCAGTGGTCTCCAAAGGCTTGTGAGTGGGCAACGTGGCTGTGGGCAACGTGGCTGTGGGCTTTGAGAGGCTCGTAAAGGTCAGATCAATCTGTACAGTACCAGTAGTCTAAGGGTTTGGCTTCCACAGCCTTGAGTGAGAAATGTTCTGGGGCCAAACTCTGCTGTCTTCACTGATGAGGCAGCACTCAGGTCTACCAAAACCAGTGGGAAAAAAGGTTAAACCTATTGATAGTGGTCTCCAAAGGCTCATGCACGTTGTGGCCACATTGCTGAAGCTGAACCACTGCCTGTGGCATCATCATGCAAGTGCTGACTTGACATCAGGTCTCAACCAACTGTGTGCTTTGATCATGGTGGGGATTTTTTTCACTTTGGGATGACTTCCAGCAAGTCAAACTGCTTTTGCCTTGGTTTCTTTTGACAGTGGTTTGGTTTAGTTTGGTTTGTTTCTTGTTTCCCAAGGTGCATTTCATTCAGACTGGTCTGATGCAGCCATGCCTGTGTCATGTTTTTAGTGTAATATTTTCATTATGTCTATTTTTAGCATAGATATTTTTATTATGTTTCATTTTATATATATATATATATTATATTTTATTATGTATATTTTAGTGTATCTATCACATAATTTCACATGTTTCATTATATATATATATATAGGTATATATATTATATTTTATTATGTATATTTTAGTGTATCTATCACATAATTTCACATGTTTCATTATATATATATAAGTATATATATTATATTTTATTATCTCTATTTTATTGTATCTATCACATAATTTCACATGTTCATTATATATATATAGATATATATATAATATTATCTATATTTTAGTGTATATATATTGTATTATATCTTCTTATCTATGTTTGTATATATTTTTGTTATAATATTTTAATGTCCATTTTTCCTCTACCTAGTTTATTGTCATTTTTAAATCCTATATAAAGAAGAACAGTGCCATAAATGCCACCTCATTATTTTTTGTGCCCCAGGTATTGTGCATTTAAAGTCCACCTATTAAAATCTCTCAGGGCTTGCTGCATTTCATTCAGGCAGGTCTGATGCAGTCATGCCTGCCGTGTCTGAATCAGATTTTGATGGTGATATTTTTATTGTGGTGTCTTTATTACCTATATTATTACTATAGGCATTTTTATTCTATTTCATTAGATATATTTTAGCATAGATAGGTTTATTATGTTTTATTTTAGCTGTATTAGTATGTATACTTCTTATATTTTATTTTATATATATTAGTATATATATATTATATTTAATTTTACATATCTTAATATATATATATTTGTTATAATTTGTTTTATATATATTAATATATATGTATTTTTATTTAACATATATTTATATATGTTTTTTGCTATATTTTATTTTATATATTTATATATATTTTATATATATTAATATATATTTTTGCTATATTTTATTTTAGATATATTAATATATATGTATTTTAATTTTACATCTATTAGTATATACAGTTTTTGCTATATTTTATTTTATATATTAATATATATGTATTTTTATTTAACATATATTAATATATATGGTTTTTGCTATATTTTATTTTAGATATATTAATATATATGTATTTTTATTTTACATACATTAATATATCTGTTTTTGTTATATTTTATTTTATATATATTAACATATATGTATTTTTATTTTACATATATTTATATATATGTGTTTTTGTTATATTTTATATATATTAATATATATGCATTCTTATTTTGCATATATTAATATATATATGCTATATTTTATTTTTTATATTACTATATAGGCATTTTTTATTTTAGATATATTAGTCTACATGTTTTTGTTATATTTCATTGTATATATTTTAGTATACATGCATTTTTTATTTTAGATATATTACTATATATGCTTTTATTACATTTTATTTTATATATATTAGTATATATATTAGCATATATATATTTATTATATATACTTGAGTACATATCTATTTTATTATATTTTATTTTGTTTTATTTTTATCTTATTTTATTTTATTATAGTTTATTTAATTATATTTTATTTATTTAATTACACATATTTTCTCCCAATCTTTTTATTCCATATCAAGCAGACAGCGACATAAATTCCACCTCTTTTATGCCCCAGGTATTGTGTATTAAAAGTCCACCTAGTAAAACCTGTCAGGGCTTTCTGCCTTTCATTCAGACAGGTCTGATGCAGTCATGCCTGCCATGTCTGTATCATACTTTTATGGTGATATTTTTATTCTGATGGTTTTATTACATATATTTTAGTGTGTGTGTATATACATATATATATAGATTGCATTTCATTGTACATATTTTAGTAGAGATATTTTTATTGCATTTTATTTCATATATTTTTATTGCACACCTTTTCATGATACACATTTGGTTGCAACATTTTATTGTAATGCCTTTAATGTGACATTTTTATGGTAATATTTTATTATATATGTTGTGTATATTTATTATCTATATTTACATATATTCATTATATCTCTTTAATTATATCTTTAATTATATCTTTAAATATATTTATTTTTATTATATATTTATATATAAAATATAAAATATTATAATATTTATATATATAAATTATATATTTTTATTTATAATGTAATATTATAAAATATAAAATATAAATATATATTTATATATAAAATATATAAATATAGACATCTATTTATTTTAATTATATCTTTAAATACATTTATTTAATTATATATTTAATGATATCTATTTAATTATCTATTTAATTGTATTTATTTAATTATAGATATTAACATGTGTTCATGTTCTAATAATTTCATTGCACACAAAGAAGGCAGTGACATAAATTCCACCTCTTTTATGCTCCAGGTACTGTGTATTTAAAGTCCTTCTATTAAAATCTCTCAGGGCTTTCTGTAGCTAGGTGCAGTTGGTAACCATGGGTTGCATACATGGCGGCTTTGCTGGTTCTCTGTGGTGGAGTGCTGGTTCTATATGGTGAGATGAAGTGGAAAAAAACCCCAAACCCTAATTTTATATGAGGCAGGGTGTTCTTCAGAGTCTGCCATGTGATTTTATTCCCATGCTTGTTTTGCTTTGGTGGTCAAGAAAAGCCTTTTGTCGCTGATATCTCCGTCCGTGTATCCGTGTTCTCAGCTTCAAGTATTTAGTCAGCCTTGTCAAGTCTCACTTAAGAATTGCTAGAAGTTGGTTTGTTGAGCTGCCAGGAAGGATGTGTTGAGTTCCTAGTCTTCAGTGGGTCTAGTCCAAGTCGTTTGTCTGTTAGCTGCTGTGTGCTGGTGGTCTTAAGTCAATGAGTGACTCCTTTTGCGTGCCTCGCTTCCCGGGTGCGATTGCTGGCATTGAGTGTTGTTGGCTCTCAAGTCTCATTGCTTCTTCCTTTTTTAATGTTCTGTATTTTAAAAATAGGGAAAAAAAAAAAAAAGAGATGAACTGCTTCTTTATCACCTCTGCAGTATCAGCCTTCTCCCTTTTGTCCTTAGCAAAGCTCCAGTTGCATTGTTTGGATCAAATGGTAATGCTGCTGCACAAGCTGCTTTCCTCCATCTCCAATTCACTTGCTCCATAACCCATTTCTCTATCCCCCTCCTAGCGTCCTCCCTTCTTGGCCATGCTTCTTGTGAAATGCTACCCCCAGAGTCTTCTTCTCTGAGGTCCTTCATGGTCTGTCTCATCCTATCTGTCATGGATCTGGCTTAGAAAGCTTCCTTCTCTTAGGACTGGGAATGCCAATTCTTGTGTCACGATCATGCATTGTTTTTTTGAGGGAAGATCTTGCCTGTTTCCATCTCTGTGCTGACTCTGTGTGGAAAATGCTTCTGCTAGGATACTTTGGCCATGCTGCTAACAAGATAACATCTCATGCTTTATAGATTCCTCATCTTTTCCACAGCCTGTGCCGTCTCTTTGTCCTTTGGTATATCTTGTACTGAGATACTTGCTGTGATGTGGCAGTTTTCCTAAGTGGAGGTTTCCAAACCAAGCTGTGCACATTCAGAACCAGGTCCTAGGCCATGGGGTTTCCCCCCCCCCCCCCCCAAAATGATCTTTAAAAAGCCTAAAGGCCAACATTGTGTACTGAATTAGTAGAGTCTCTGAGTTAATTTCTGAGTTCATCTCAAAAGTAGAGAGATGTGTGAGTTTTCTCTCCCACAAAGCAAATCCTCCCATCTTGTCTGTTATGCTTCATCAGTTACCAAAATAATTGTGTATTGAAGTCCTTCCTCTGGTTACACCAAGCTGCCTCCTTCTCTTGTGGGTTTTATCTGAAGCAGCCTGAACTGAGGGGAAAAAAATGAAAGATGTCTCTCTGCAGATGTAACTTAGATAACAGAGGTGGTGATGACCCATGGAATAAGCTCCTCCTTCCCCTGCAGCTGTGCTGGCACCCAGGTTATAAGGGGAGCATCAACTCATGCAGCAGACTTTCAACACAGAGAGGGAGAGAGTCCATTCAGTACCAAGGTGCCCTTTTAATGTGCTATCTTCTTTGCACCATAGGGATGGTTTCAGCATGAATTTGATTTCCCTAACAGCTAGTGTTAGAAGTTACTCACCTTTGCTCACCTTGCATGTGCTGTTTGATTCTTGGCTACACAAGAACTGCTTTGTGGAGAGTGAAATCTCAGGTGTGAATATTACTCCATCGCTGTGCAGGGAGTATTTTGCTTCAGTGAATAAGAATCCGAATACTCCCGGGTGTAAGATGACTCTCACTGGTGAAAGCAGAAAGAAACTTTCCTCACAGGTGTGCTGTCACCCACTGCTGAGGTTTTATCCTTCCTCTAAAAGCATCTGGAGCAGCCACCTTCAGGGAGAGCAGGCTAAAGTCAGACGGCCTGACTGCCAAAGACAATCAGATCGTCTGATTCAACCCCAGCCCCGAGAGCAGCTGCTAAGTACGGCCACAGCCGAGCTCTGTAAGTACCTCCAGAGAACTGTTGTGCTCTTGAAGCAAAACCTGAGCCTACAGAAGTAAATAGGAACCTTCCCACTTCAGAGGACTGTAGCAGGACCATGATTTCACGCTCCCTTTCAGTCTGCTAAGAAGATGAGAAAACGTTCTGTACTCCAGGCTTCTCACAGGTACTTTTAGCATTGTGTTGTAACTGATGGTTGGGCTTGCTATAAAAAAAAATGCTCACTTTTAGAGGGTTGAGATGAAGAGTTCAAAGAAAAAACACCAATAAAAATCAAAAGGAGCTTTAATTAGCACCACAATGCTTCGATTCACTCAGCTCCTCTAACGGCTTCCTAAAATACCTCACATTTTATTCCATCCAGAAGACAATTATGACTCCTGAATAGAAAGCTGTTACAGCTAGAAGATGAAAATGTAATTGTTGGTGGTATATTTGGTGACCTCCTCTCACTAGGTAGGAACAGTAGCACATTTGGCTTTCGAGCAGGGGAGCCTATGGTTGGCACTGAATGCGATAGAGATGCATAAAGCAGGCTGGGATGAGCCTTAAAAGGAGGGCAAGTCAAGGACAGATATATTTCAAGGGTCAAGCATTTCCACTCACCCTGGTTAACTGTAGAATCAGAGAATAGAATCAGAGAATCAGTAAGGTTGGAAAAGACCTCAAGATCATCAGGTCCAACCTGTCACCCAACACCTCAGGACTACTAAACCATGGCACCAATCCCCTCTTGAACACCTCCAGGGATGGTGACTCCACCACCTCCCTGGGCAGCACATTCCAATGGCCAATCCATCTCTCTGTGAAGAACTTTCTCCTCACCTCAAGCCTAAACCTCCCCTGGCACAGCTTGAGACTGTGTCCTCTTGTTCTGGTGCTGCTTGCCTGGGAGAAGAGACCAACCCCCTCCTGGCTACAACCTCCTTTCAGGTAGTTGTAGACAGCAATAAAGTCTCTCCTGAGCCTTCATTTTCTCCAGGCTAAGCAACCCCCAGCTCCCTCAGCCTCTCTTCATAGGGCTTGTGCTAGAGGCCTCTACCCAGCCTTGTTGCCCTTCTCAATGTCCTTCTTAAACTGAGGGGCCCAGAACTGGACACAGGACTCAAGGTGTGGCCTAACCATTGCTGAGTCCAGGGGCACACTGACTTCCCTACTCCTGCTGGGCACACTATTCTTGATGCCAGCCAGGATGCCATTGGCCTTCTTGGCCACCTGGGCACACTGATGGCTCATGTTCAGCTGTCTGTCAACCAGTACCCCAGGTCCCTTTCTGCCTGGCTGCTCTCCAGCCACTCTGACCCCAGCCTGCAGCACTGCATGGGGTTGTTGTGGCCAGTGTGCAGCACCTGGCACTGGGACTTGTTGAATGCCATCCTGCTGGACTCTGCCCATCTGTCCAGCCTGGCAAAGTCCCTCTGGAGAGCTCTTCTACCCTCTAACCATCCACATCTGCTCCCAGCTTGGTGTCATCTGCAAATTTACTGATGATGGACTCAATGCCCTCATCCAGATCATCAATAAAGACATTGAACAGGATGGGGCCCAGCACTGATCCCTGGGGGACAGCAGAATGTCAGGAATGTTAGGATGACCTATATTCAATCCACATCAGAAGCATGCTATGTGACACCCAGATGCAATGCAAAGTGAGGTTTAGTGAGTCCCCCAGTTACCTGGGCTGATGTCGTTGGCTCAGACTGCAGTCACTTCACAAGGTTCAGTTAAATATCTGTGATTTGTTGAAATGATAAGAAAATGAATACCTGAGGGTTTGGCAATCCAAATGTACCTGCTGTAGTCACAGAATCACAGAAACATTCAGGCTGGAAAAGACCCTCAGGATCACCAAGGCCAACCCAGAATCCTACTCTACAAGGTTCACCCCTAAACCATATCCGCAAGCACCACATCCAAACCACCTTGAAACACAGCCAGGCTTGGGGACTCCACCACCTCCCCTGCCAGCACATTCCAATGCCTGACCACTCTTTCCATGTTCCTAATATCCAGTCTAAACCTACCCAGTCACAGCTTGAGGTCATTCCCTGTTCTGTCACTAATTACCTGGGAGAAGAGACCAGCACCAGCCTCTGAACAACGTCCTTTCAGGTAGTGGTGGACACAGGTGGGAGATTTTCTTTGTCAGTTCATTCCCATTTAGAAACACCTCATGTTTTTCATCTTGATAAGCAGGAGAAGAAGTCAAGTCCACAGTGAGATTCTTTGGTGTTGCACAGATCCACATCCATGGATGATCCATGGCAGAGTTGCTTCTCTTTGACAGCTAATCCCCAGGGCCTGAATCAGGCCCGTAGCTCAGTGTTAGGCTAAGCTGTGTCAGGAGCAATTCACTGATGAACAGCACAGTAAAAAACCCATCCATCCCAAAGCCTAGCTCTGCAGGCAAGCTAGGCAAGGATTCTCCAGCTTATTTTCCATGAATACTGAGAACAAAATCTGGACTTGGAAGTATTTTGTTCAAGTTGGGAGGAAAAAAGTAGTTTCATTTATTGACTATTTAAACTCATTGCTGCTTGGTCACTCTGAGCACACACCTGCATGTACAATCCTGCTTGAAATTCTCAATGAAGGATCCTTCTAGCCTCTTAGGGCATTTCATTCCCTGCAACTTCTGGATGGATGATGGGAGCTGGGACTGCCAACAGGGTCCTGCCTACAAGTGGAATCACTCAGGCAATGGTAGGTGTTTAGACGTCTCTCTGCCTTCTTCTGGTGACTTTGACTCTTCTCTTTTCAGTGTGCAGTATTCATCTTCAGCCCCCCCCAAAAGCCTATTCCAGCTTACAAGAGAGGTGACTTTCCCTTTGGTTCCTTTTCTAGTTGGTCAAATGTTGTTATGAACCTGGTTTGCTGGATTTTGACTGTTTCTAAGACTTTTGATGCCAATAAATCACTTGCAAATGTTCCTGAACTACTCAAGAGGTGTTTTATTTCCCTCTCCCCTGATATCATCAGCTTCAATTAGTGTCATTGAGTTTGGTTGTTTCAGCTGCAGAGATTTTTGCAGGAGTTTGGGAAGATGAAAAGAGAAATGCATACTTCCCAGGGTATACATTAATGGGTCAATAGATTCATAGAATCTGTGGAAGGGCCCTTAAGGAACATCCATTTCCAACACCCCTGCCACAGCCAAGGACACCTTCCACTAGCCCAGGTTGCTCAAGGACTCGTCCAACCTGACCTTGAATACCTCCAGGGAGGGAGCATCCACAGCCTCCCTGGGCAACCTGTTCCAGTCTCTCACCACCCTCATGGGGAAGAACTTCTTCCTAACATCCAATCTGAATCTACCCATTTCTAGTTTTTTCCATTCCTCCTATTCCTATCAGTCCCTGACACCCTAAAAAGTCCCTCCCCAGCTTTCTTGTAGGTCCCCTTCAGATACTGGAAGGCCACAATTGGGTCTCCTCAGAGCCTTCTCTTCTCTAGAGAAGAATGAGCAAAGCCCTAAACACCACCCTCACTCGAAAGAGTTTCTTCCTAAGATCCAGTCTAAATCTGCCCTCCTCAAGCTTCAACCTATTCCCTCTTGTCCTATCCCTACAAGACCTTGCCAAAGGCCCTTTGCCAGCTTTCTTGTAGCCCCCTTCAAGGCACTGGAAGGCTGCTCTAAGGTCTCCCCCGACCCGTCTTCTCCAGGCTGAACAGCCCCAACTCTCTCAGCCTGTCCCAACAGGGGAGGTTCTCCAGCCCTCTGATCATCTTCATGGCCCTCCTCTGGACCCATTCCAGCAGTTCCATGTCCCTCTTATGCTGGGAGCACCAGAACTGGACACAGTGCTGCAGGTGGGGTCCCAGCAGAGCAGAGCAGAGGGGCAGAATCACCTTCTTCATCCTGCTGCTCACACTTCTTTTGATCCAGCCCAGGACACAGCTGCCTTCTGGGCTGCAAAGTGACCATTGCTGCCTCATGTTGAGTTTATCATCAATTGACACCCCCAAGCCCTTCTTCATGAGACTGCTCTCAAGCCACTCCTTGTCCAGCCTCTGTACTTGAACAGCTTCCTCCCACAGAGGGAGAGTTTTTGGGAGGGTCCATCTTTGTTTTTTCTTCAGTTGGATTGTCTTTGCATTACTCATTTGGGAAAGAATCAAAAGAAATACAGAAGGATCCCTGTTCCTGGCGGAACATGCCTTTGTTGTGGTTATTTAGATGGTGAAATGGCTGGGGTTCGAAGAGAAGAGCATGGTCTGCTGATGGGGCTCAAATGCAAACCCTGAGACACTTAATGTTTAAATATTCAAGTGGGTAAGACCTGAATATTGCAGGAGTATTGCAGCTGGTGTTCAGAAGGCAATATCTTAATCACAGGATCACAGGATGTTAGGGATTGGAAGGGACCTCTGGAGATCTTTGTGTCCAACCCCCTCCCAGAGCAGACCATAGAATCTAGCACAGGTCACACAGGAACACATCCAGATGGGTCTTGAAAGTCTCCAGAGGAGACTCCACAACCTCCCCCATTGGGCAGCCAGTTCCAGTGCTCTGTGAGCCTTACAGTAAAGTTCTTCCTCATGTTGAGGTGGAACTTCCTGCAGTTCTGGAGTACCAGCTACAAATGGGTCATTACAATGCAGTAATGCAACTGGAACTGAGTGTGGGCTAAGAGACAAGACTCCATTGTCACCCTGAATCGTTGCTTTGCAGAGGCAGTGATTCAAGAAGTGAACCAATTAACTTTAAGGCTCCAAATACCAAGTGGGAAATCTTCTTTTTGCTAATGAGAAAAACACTGATCTGATAGAAATCTCTTTGTCCTGAACAAATTTGTCCACTGTTCAATACACTGTGATGGGCTATCATCTTCTTGATTAGAGGGCTGTCCTATGAGGACAGGCTGAGGCAGTTGGGGTTGTTCAGTGTGGAGAAGAGAAAGCTCCCAGGAGACCTAATTATAACCTTCCAGTGTCTTAAGAGGGCCTACAAGAAAGCTTGGGAGGGACTTTTTAGGGTGTCAGGGAGTGATAGGATGAGGGGGAATGGAACAAAGATAGACATGGGTAGATTGAGATTGGAAGTTAGGAAGTTCTTCCCCATGAGGGTGGTGAGAGACTGGCACAGGCTGCCCAGGGAGGTGGTGGAAGCCTCATCCCTGGAGGTTTTGAAGGCCAAGCTGGATGTGGCTCTGAGCAACCTGCTCTAGTGTGAGGTGTCCCTGCCCATGGAAGGGGGATTGGATCTAGATGATCCTTGAGGTCCCTTCCAACCCTGAAAGTCCCATGATTCTGTGATTCTCCTGGACTTGAAGCCACACTGACTTCTGGCATTTTGGCTCTAACACTTTGCACTTTTTTCCCCTCATGCTTTTGGTTTTCCTCCTTGTGTTTGAGACATAAAGCTGACGTGAACCAGAGCACTGCCACGTCTTGTGTGCTGGGGCTAGTCTGTCAGAAACTCTGTTGAATGCTTTGACTTAGGTGAAATTTGTTTTGCTGACCGCTCCAGCAAGTCCATGTGTTGCCCAAAGAGGTGCTAGATGCCTCATCCCTGGTGGCTTTTAAGGCCAGGCTGGATGTGGCTCTGAGCAACCTGCTCTAGTGTGAGGTGTCCCTGCCCATGGCAGGGGGGTTGGAACTAGATGATCCTTGAGGTCCCTTCCAACCCTGAACAATTCTGTTTGTTGTGAAGACTTTGGAGCCACTGATTCAGTCCTTCTGGGGGAATGTTGACCTGATTGCCAGCAGGGCAGTAAGGGGCATCTGTTGGCAGCTGAGATGAGAAATGCAGTAAGACCTTGGTGTTGTGAAAGAGCATGGTGTGTGGGCAGAGCTGGAATTCTGCTCTGGTCTACTTTGGCTTTGTGTCTGTTTGCCCTCTAAATATTTCATGCGCTGCTCTTGTTCTTTGGTAGCTTTCCAGCGCTGCTGAAGAGCAGCCTTGTATCTTCTCAGAAGTAGCTGCACTTCAGAAGTGGGAAGGGAGCTTGTGTGTCAGTTGATCATATTGCTGTGGCAGTTTTAGGCTAGGCCTCTAAAATTTTTCACAGATCCCAAGCAGAAAGCAGTAAAATGGAAATAAATCACTATGGGGTGTGAAAAGGAAAATGCAGGTCATTCTAAACAGTCCTCTTGGAGAGATATTTTATCATGGTTTTTTTTTTCTATCAGTTTTTATTATATCAGTTTAAGAAGGACATTGAGACTCCTGAACATGTCCAGAGAAGGGCAACGAGGCTGGGGAGAGGCCTCAAGCACAGCCCTGTGAAGGAGAGGCTGAGGGAGCTGGGGTTGCTTAGCCTGGAGAAGAGGAGGCTCAGGGGAGACCCTTCTTGCTCTCTACAACTCCCTGAAGGGAGGTTGTAGCCAGGTGGGGTTGGTTTTTTTTCCCAGGCAACCAGCACCAGAACAAGAGGACACAGTCTCAAGCTGTGCCAGGGGAAGTTTAGGCTGGAGGTGAGGAGAAAGTTCTTCACAGAGAGAGTTGTTGGCCATTGGAATGTGCTGCCCAGGGAGGTGGTGGAGTCACCATCCCTGGAGGTGTTCAAGAGGGGATTGGATTTGGAACTTGGTGCCATGGTTTAGTAGCCATGAGGTGTTGGGTGACAGGTTGGACTTGATGATCTTTGAGGTCTCTTCCAAGCTTGGTGATTCTGTGATATCTACCATAAGACTGGTTGTACCAAAACATCTTCTCTTCTCTTTGTACTCCTTCACTCTGGGAGAGAAATACTAACTTGCTTCTGCTTGACCTTGGCTGCATTCTTCTAGTATTAACTTCTCTGCTCCTTTCCCCTTTCTTTTGTACAGATTGGGTAGTGGGGGAAGAAAAGGAGATGCTAGTAGCTTCCCCTGGTCTTTGACCAGGGGGGGTTCCTGTGCTGTTTATCAATTGTAAATACCTATAAATATTCTAAGTCCTGCATATTTTGTACATATTCATTCCATTCCATTGTAGATTGTAGTTCTGCTTGTAAAATACAGCTTTCGTTTGCTTCCAACTAGACTGGGCTGGCAAAGTTAATGTGGCAGGGGGAAATTTCAACCAACTACAACTGATAAAAGATTTGGGAACTGTTCAGGATGACTTGTGCTGTGTTAATCCAAGAAGGCCAATGGCATCCTGGCCTGCATCAGGAACAGTGTGGCCAGTAGGAGCAGGGAGGTCATTCTGCCCCTGTGCTCAGCACTGGTTAGGCCACACCTTGAGTCCTGTGTCCAGTTCTGGGCCCCTCAGTTAGGAAGGATGTTGAGTTGCTGGAAGGTGTCCAGAGAAGGGCAACAAAGCTGGGGAGGGGTTTGGAGCACAGCCCTGTGAGGAGAGGCTGAAGAGAGGTTGTAATCAGGTGGGGGTTGGTCTCTTCTCCCAGACAACCAGCACCAGAACAAGAGGATACAATCTCAAGCTGTGTCAGGAGAGGTTTAAGCTGGATTTGAGGAGTAAGTTCTTCTTAGAAAGAGAGATTGGCCATTGGAATGTGTTGCCCAGGGAGGTGGTGGAGTCACCATCCCTGGAGGTGTTTAAGAAGAGACTGGATGGGGTGCTTGGTGCCATGGTTTAGTTGCTTAGATGGTGTTGGGCGATAAGTTGCAGTCAATGATCTCTGAGGTCTTTTCCAACCTGGTCTATTCTATTCTATTCTATTCTATTCTATTCTATTCTATTCTATTCTATTCTATTCTATTCTATTCTATTCCATTCCATTCCATTCCATTCCACTCTATTCTATTCTAATGCAGGGTATCTACCTATGTATCAGAGGCTACTAAATAGCTGTCTGAAACTACAATAGTCCATGTCTTCAATTATTAATCAAAGGTAGGAAATGGAGGCTGCCTATCACCCTGTACTATACAGCCACTGCTGCTAATGCATATTCAAAGCATGCATCCTGTCTGACAGGGCTGTGCTGTGTTTTTCCTGGTCTTGCAATGTCTGGGATCTCACCCATTTATGACACTTCTAAAAGGCTGCTGAAATCCACCAATGTAAAGGGCAACTGAGCCCTCCTTCAGAACAGATCAATAGGTCCACACAGCTCCACATCCTAGGCTGGAGTGTGGCTGTGAGCAACCTGCTGTAGTGTGAGGTGTCCCTGCCCATGGCAGGGGGGTTGGAACTAGGTGATCCTTGAGGTCCCTTCCAACCCTGACAATTTGGTGTTTTGGTGAATGAAGCCCCTGCAGGGAGGCAGACTCAAGACCTGCTTAGATGCTCAACTGGTTTAAAAGGCTGGGCTTCTAGGGAAGCCACGGGCCCCCTGGGATTAGCAGCATGAAGAAAACGAGTGGGCATCAGCCCTGAAATTGCAGTGCAAAAGCAGCTTACGGCAGCAGGGAGCAATTGAGGGCATTTGTCTGCAAATAGCCTTGCATTCCCGAGCTGATCTTTCCAAGGGCCCTGAATCCCTGTCGAGTTCAGCACCTCTTGCTAGGTTACTGAGCAAGAATGATATTAACAATGACATGTGGAAAAGCAGGAGATGCTGTGGGATGGTTAACTCAGATAAAAACTGCCTGCTTGCTAACCCATTTAAGGCAGGGACATAGAATAGAATAGAATAGAATAGAATAGAATAGAATAGAATAGAAGAATAGAATAGAATAGAATAGAATAGAATAGACTGAATAGAATGGAATGGAACAGAACGGAACGGAATGGGATAGAAATAAGAATAGAATAGAAATGAAATAGAATAGAATAGAATAGAATAGAATAGAATAGAATAGAATAGAATTGGAATGGAATGGAATGGAATGGAATGGAATGGAATGGAATGGAATGGAATGGAATGGAATGGAATGGAATGGACATTTTGGCGTGTGGCTCATGGAGTCAACAGTTTTGTCCTCTTAGGAGGGGGAAGAAATGTTTCCATACAATGAGCAGTTGTGTAGGGCATTCTGGTCCTTGGCCTCCCTTCCCACTGCCTTGCAGCCCTCCATTCCTCTCATCTTCCCTTGTTCCTAGTTTCAGAATGGATATGACCACATTCCCAAAGCCTCAGGGACTTACCCTTTGTCAGAGGGCACAATATGCTTTTGCCAGGTGCAAGCACAGGGCCTTGCTCCATCCCAGTCACACTTTTCTCTGTGATTTAGGTGGATTCAAGCAGGTTGGGTCATGGCAATCTCCACAATAGTGGGGAGGGGAGAGTAGGGTAGGGTAGGGTAGGATAGGATAGGATAGGATAGGATAGGATAGGATAGGATAGGATAGGATAGGATAGGACAGGACAGGACAGGACAGGACAGAGTAGAGTATCATAGTATCATGGTATCAGTCAGGGTTGGAAGGGACCACAAGAATCAGCTAGTTCCAACCCCCCTGCCATGGGCAGGGACACCCCACACTAGATCAGGCTGCCCAGAGCCTCATCCAGCCGGCTCTTAAACACTTCCAGGGACGGGGCCTCAACCACCTCCCTGGACAACCCATTCTAGGGCTTCACCACTCTCATGGGGAAGAACTTCTTCCTCACATCTAACCTGAATCTCCCCACCTCCAGCTTCATTCCATTCCTCCTAGTCCTATCACTACCTGATATCCTGAGAAGTCCCTCCCCAGCCATCTTGTAGGCCCCCTTCAGATACTGGAAGGCCACAATGAGGTCACCTCGGAGCCTTCTCTTCTCCAGACTGAACAGCCCCAACTCCTTCAGTCTGTCTTCATAGAATAGGTGCTCCAGCCCTCTGATCATCCTCAGAGTAGAGTAGGGTAGAGTAGAGTAGAGTAGAGTAGAATAGAATAGAATAGAATAGAATAGAATAGAATAGAATAGTATTAACAAGGTTGGAAAAGACCTTTGAAATCATCAAGTCCAACCTACCACCCAACACCATCTTATCAACTAAACCATGGCACCAAGCACCTCATCCAGTCCTCTCTGAAACACCTCCAGTGATGGTGACTCCACCACCTCCCTGGGCAGCACATTCCCATGGTCAGTCTCTCTTTCTGGGAAGAACTTCTTCCTATCATCCAGCCTAAACCTCCCCTGGCACAGCTTGAGACTGTGTCCTCTAATCAGAGTGGGAAGCACCGAGTGAAACGGAGCCCTGGGGTCAGGGTGTGACTGTGCTAAAAATACTGAGTTAAAACAAGGACTTTTTTATCATTACTATTATTTTTTTGTATCATAATCTTGGTGATTAGTGTTTAAAACAAAGCCCTCTCTGATTATTTCTGCTCAGGAACATCTGGAGTGAGGCAGGTGTTGTGTGGATAAATGGGGGAGAGAAGCTCTCTGCACCCTTTTGTTTACAACATGTGTTGAACAGGGTCTCGGTGGAAGCTGAGGTTGGGACTGGCAGGAACTTTTCCAGGGTAATACTCTTTTATATGGGGGTCTATATAGAAGGCTGGTTTGTTCTTGGCTGCACCCTTTCTTTCTGGGCTTTCTGTTGACTAACTTGCCACAAAGCTCAGTGACAGCACTAAGAGGCTCGTCTCGTTATGGATCTGCTAGGAAGTGGATTCAGTAAATGTCTCTCTGCTCATAGATATTGCACAGAACCACCATAACCTATGGATAATGTGATCAAGTTACTGCCTACCAAGTAAATCTTTTAGCTTTTCCAGCCTTTGGCATGCATAGCTACATGGGAAAAAAACAGACACCATGTCTGCAAATATTGCCCAAGACACACAGCCAGGGTGACAATAAACCAGGTTGGAAAAGACCTCAGAGATCATCAAGTCCCACCTATTACCTAACACCTAAGGACAATTAAACCATGGCACCAAGTGCCACATCCAATCCCCTCTTGAACACCTCCAGGGATGGTGACTCCACCACCTCCCTGGGCAGCACATTCCAATGGCTAACAACTCTCTCTGGGAAGAACTTTCTCCTCACCTCAAACCTAACTTCCCCTGGCACAGCTTGAGACTGTGTCCTCTTGTCCTCTGGACCTTTGAGATCATCAAGTCCAACCTATCATCCAACACTACGTAAACCTATCACCCAACACCATCTAAGCAACTAAACCATGGCACCAAGTGCCTCATCCAGTCTCTTCCTAAACACCTCCAGTGATGGTGACTCCACCTCCATGGGCAGCACATTTCAATGGCAAATTACTCTTTCTGGGAAGAACTTTCTCCTCACCTCAAGCCTAAACTTCCCTTGGTCCAGCATGGCCTTAGAAACCTCCAGGGATGAGGCTCCCACCACCTCCCTGGGCAACCTGTGCCAGTGTCTCACCACCCTCACGGGGAAGAACTTCTTCCTAACATCCTAGATGAATCTACTTGTTTCTAGCTTTGTTCCATTCCCCCTAGTCCTGTCACTACCTGACACACTAAAATGTCCCTCACAAGGAAACCTCATCTCTGGAGGTTGCTGGAACATCCTTCCTAAACTGAGGGGCCCAGAACTGGACACAAGACTCAAGGTGTGGCCTAACCAGTGCTGAGCACAGGGGCAGAATGACCTCCCTGCTCCTGCTGGCCACACTATTCCTGATGGAGGCCAGGATGCCATTGGCCTTCTTGGCCATCTGGGCACACTGCTGGCTCATGTTCAGCCTACTATCAACCAGCACCCCCAGGTCCCTTTCTGCCTGGCTACTCTCCAGCCACTCTGACCCCTTGTTTTGGCCAATGTGTAGAACCTGGCACTTGGATGTGTTCAATCTCCTGCCCTTGGACTCTGCCCATCTGTCCAGCCTGGCAAGGTCCCGCTGCAGAGCTCTCCTACCCTCTATTAGATAACCTCCTGCCCCAGCTTGGTGTGTTGGAATGTCTCTAAGGATGGACACTCCACAACCTCGCTGAGAAATGTGCTCCAGTGTTCAACCGCCTTCACATAAAAAGGGAAACAAAACTAAAAAGCATGTGTGTGGGGGTTATGTGTGGGCAACATTTCTGGTGGTTGTCTCTGTGCCCATTGCCTCTTGTCCTGTCACTGGATACCGCTGAGAAGAATCTGGTTCGGTCTTCTTGACACCCTCCCCCCATCACTTATTTATACACGCTGGTAAAATCCCCCTGAGCCTTTCCTGCTGCAGGCTGAAGAGTGCCAGCTCTCTCAGGATCTCCTGGAGCATATGACAGATGTTTCAGTCCTTTGATCACTGTGGGATGTGCGATGACAAGTGGGACAGTGTGATCACAAGGACCTGTGAATGCAGGCAGAGGCATGTGGAGGCCCTTCTCTGCACAGACAGGCCAGGCTGGGAGCGTGAAGTCCCTCTCTGGCTGGTGTCTGTGGCTGGTAGAGCAGTTGCCTGTCCTCTGTAGCACCCAGTGCAGGAATGCACAGCAACCCCAGAGAACATATGTGTAGGACCATCTAAGTCACCTCATACATATTCATAGAATCATAGAGGAGACTTGGTAGGGCACTTGGTTGCATGGTTTAGTTGATTAGGTGGTGCTGGATGATAGGTTGGACTTGAATACCTTGAAGGTCTCTTCCAACCTGGTCTGGTCTGGTCTGGTCTGGTCTATTCTATTCTATTCTATTCTATTCTATTCTATTCTATTCCATTCCATTCCACTCCACTCCACTCCACTCCACTCCACTCCTCCTCCACTCCACTCCACTCCACTCCACTCCACTCCATTCCGTTCCACTCCATTCTACTCTACTCTACTCTACTCTACTCTGCTCTACTCTACTCTACTCTACTCTACTCTACAGAATCACCCAGTTGAGAAGGGACCTCCAAAAGCCAACTAGTCCAACCTCCCTGCAGTGAGCACCTAGATCAGGTCACCCAGAGCCCTGTTGAATCTCACCTTGAATATCTCCAGGGATGGGGGCTCAACTACCTCCCTGGGCAACCTGTTGCCGTGCTCCACTACCCTGATGGTGCAGAACTTGTTCCTAACATCCAATCTAAATCTGCTCTTTTCCAGTTTGAAGCCACTGTCACTCACCCTGTCACTGCAGGCCTTTGCAAACAGTGCCTCTGCAGCTTTATGTAGCCCACTTCAGGTACTGGAAGGCTGCTATGAGGTCTTCCTGGACCCTTCTCTTCTCCAGGCTGAACAACCCCAGGTTGGAGCCAGGTAGGGGTTGGTCTCTTCTCCCATGCAGCCATCACCAGAACAAGAGGACACAGTCTCAAGCTGTGCCAGAGGAGGTTTAGATGCGATGTTTAGACTGAATTCTTCCCAGACAGAGAGATTGGCCATTGGAATGTGCTGCCCAGGGAGGTGGAGGAGTGATAGGTAGGACTTGATGATCTTGAAGGTCTTTTCCGACCTGGTTAATTCTGGTTATCTGATATTATGTGTGTGTGTGTGTGTGTATATAATATACACACAGAGAATAGAATAGAATACAGGAATAGAATTGACCAAGTTGGAAAAGAACTCTGAGATCAAGTCCAACCTATCACCCAACACCATCTAAGCAACTAAACCATGGCACCAAGTGCCTCATCCAGCATCCTCTTAAACACCTCCAGGGATGGTGACTCCACCACCTCCCTGGGCAGCACATTCCAATGGCCAATCTCTCTTGCTGGGGAGAACTTCTTCCTAACCTCCAGCAACTCAACATCTTTCCTAAACTGAGGGGCCCACAACTGGACACAGGACTCAAGCCGTGGCCTAACCAGTGCTGAGTACAGGGTACAATGACTTCCCTGCTCCTGCTGGCCACACTGTTCCTGATGCAGGCCAGCATGCCATTGGCCTTCTTGGCCCCCTGGGCACACTGCTGGCTCATGTTCAGCCTACTGTCAACCAGTATCCCCAGGCCCCTTTCTGCCTGGCTGTTCTGCAGCCACTCTGACCCCAGCCTGTTGTGCTTCATGGGGTTGTTGTGGCCAGTGTGTAATAACCACAACATGAAAAGGTAATGGATGCTGCAGCACAGTCAGAATTAATCCACAGGCTATGCTTCCTCCTCTTTATGGGGCTGATTTTGGAACCAGGGTTTCCTTTCAAAATGTCAAATCATTTGGATCCCCTCATCCATGCTCATTTTTTTTTGGTCCAACTTGCTTGAGTGGAGCTGAAGAGAGGGAGGTAAAGGTTTTCTTACCCTCATGGGTGATACAAACAACACTCCTACCCATAGCCACGTGAGGCACAAGGAAGGCTGTGCTTGGATGTCCTGGAAATGTCTTAATTATTTGTGTTTGCTGGTTTTGATGATTGCTGATTACTGCTGTGTGGGATTCAGCCAAACACTGAAAAATTACATTCATCACAGCCTGAGGAGGGGGTGGAAGCATGGCTGTGAGTTGATTGGCTGTGTGAAGCAGATGCTGCCACTGCAAAAACGCAGCCACAGAGCAAGGAGAGGCTCTGCACTGGAACAAACTGTTAGAAATCAGTCATGCCTTCAGTTTAGTAACCACTGTCTCAAAGGAGAACATGGACACAGGTATAGGCTGGGAGTTTCACCCTCAGCTGGGACCAGCATTCTCTGCAGAACCAGAGGAACATAAACCAAACAATGCCTATACATCCTTCTGATTTGGGGGATCTTTGGTCCTGAAATCTGATTTCTAGAAGAGTGGACGGAGGGATGTTGCTTGGGTCTTGTTCTGTTCTAGTTGAGTCACAGAACAGAGAATTAACCAGGTTGTAAGAGACCTTTGAGATCATCAAGTCCAACCTATCACCCAGCACCATCTAATCAACTAAACCATGGCACCAAGCACCCCAGCCAGTCTCTTCTTAAACACCTCCAGGGATGGTGACTTCACCACCTCCCTGGACAGCACATTCCAATGGCCAATCTCTCTTTCTATGAAGAACTTCTTCCTAACATCCAGCCTAAACCTCCCCTGGTGCAGCTTGAGACTGTGTCCTCTCATTCTGTCACATGTTGTCTGGGAGAAGAGACCAACCCCCACCTGGCTACAATTTCCTTTCAGGGAGTTGTAGACAGCAAGAAGGTCTCCCCTGAGCCTCCTCTTCCCCAGGCTAAGCATCCCCAGCTCCCTCAGCCTCTCCTCACAGGGCTGTGCTCCAAACCCCTCCCCAGCTTTGTTGCCCTTCTCTGGACACGTTCCAGCTACTCAACATCTTTCCTAAACTGAGGGGCCCAGAACTGGACACAGTTGCAGAAGGTCTGGTGAGAGTCAGAGAAAATCAAGAAGGGCTCTGGAGTCGAACAAAGCAGGAGTGTATCACTAAACAGAGCTCACTTCCCAGCTTAGCAGACCAAAGGAAGGAAGAGACATGATTCTTTGGCCTAAGGAAGAGATTAAAAGCTTCCCTTCATGAAATATTCATGGTCTCACAAACCAGCAGCTGATGCAGAAGAGAGACAAGCTTTCACTTTCCTCAGTTTACTTGCTTTCAACCACATAAAAATTTCAGCTAGAGGAAAGTAGCTGGAAAGCTTTTTTCCCTTCTTTTAAACGTGCAAAACATGCATGAGTGGGCTTGTTCAGTCTGCAGGAGAGAAGGCTCTGAGGAGGGGGTTGGTCTCTTCTCCCAGGAAATCAGCACCAGAACAAGAGGACACAGTCTCAAGCTGTGCCAGGGGAAGTTTTGGCTTGATCTTATAAAGATGTTCTTCCCAGCAAGAGAGATTGGCCGTTGGAATGCGCTGCCCAGGGAGGTGGTGGAGTCACCATCACTGGAAGTGTTCAGGAGGGGATTGGACGTGGCACTTGGTGCCATGGTTTAGTAGTCATGAAGTCTTGGGTGACAGGTTGGACTTGATGATCTTTGAGGTCTTTTCCAACCTTATTGATTCTATGATTCTATGACCTTATTGTGGCCTTCCAGTATTTGAAGGGGGTCGCAACAAAGCTGCAGAGGGACCTTTTAGGTTGTCAGGTAGTGATAGGACTGGGGGGAATGGAACAAAACTAGAAATTTGGCAGTGACTGGCTGGAGAGCAGCCCTGAGGAGAGAGACTTGGGGGTGCTGGTGGATGAGAAGCTCAACAGGAGCTCTCAATGTGCACTTGCAGCCTTGGAAAGCCAATCAGATCCTGGGCTGCATCAGGAGAAGTGTGGCCAGCAGGGCAAGGGAGGGGATTCTCCCCCTCTGCTCAGCTCTGGGGAGACCCCACCTGGAGTACTGCCTCCAGTTCTGGAGCCCCTATTCCAAGAGGGATCTGGAGGTGCTGGAAGGTGTCCAGAGAAGGGCCACGAGGATGAGCAGAGGGCTGGAGCACCTCTCCTATGAGCACAGACTGAGGGAGTTGGGGCTGTTCAGTCTGGAGAAGAGAAGGCTCCGAGGTGACCTCATTGTGGCCTTCCAGTATCTGAAGGGGGCCTACAAGAAGGCTGGGGAGGGACTTTTCAGGCTATCAGGGAGTGATAGGACTAGGGGGAATGGAATGAAGCTGGAGGTGGGGAGATTCAGGCTGGATGAGAGTGGTGAAGCCCTGGAATGGGTTATCCAGGGAGGTGGTTGAGGCCCCATCCCTGGAAGTGTTTAAGCCCAGGCTGGATGAGGCTCTGGCCAGCCTGATCTAGTGTGAGGTGTCCCTGCCCATGGCAGGGGGGTTGGTACTAGCTGATCCTTGTGGTCCCTTCCAACCCTGACTTATGCAATTGCACTTGGTTTTTCAATCCATTTATTGTGTCCAAGTTGTATTTCAAGCACAACTTTCGAGACACCGTTAAGTGCTTTGCTTAGAACCACCGACACCACATCTCCTGCCCATTCCTTTTGTTCTTCTGTCAGAATATATTATCAAGCCTTTCTAACATGGATTTTGAGGATTGGAGGTTTTCTACCTCTAGAGTGAAACTGTGATGTAAGCCCTCCAGCATCAGGAAGGACATGGACCTGATGGAGCAGTTCCAGAGGAAGGCCACAAAAATGATCAGGGGGTTGGAGCACCTCTGCTACAAGGACAGGCTGAGGGAGCTGGGGTTGTTCAGCCTGGAGAAGAGGAGGCTCCAGGGAGGCCTAAGAGCAGCCTTCCAATACCTGATGGGGGCTACAAGAAGGATGGAGGATGTTTACAAGGACCTGCAGTGACAGGATGAGGGGCAATGGCTTCAAATTAGAGAAGGGCAGAATAGATTGGATATCAGGAAGAAGCTCTTTGCTATGAGGGTGGTGGAACACTGGAACAGGTTGCCCAGGGAGGTAGTTGAGCCCCATCCCTGGAGATATTCAAGGTGAGACTCAACAGGGCTCTGGGCAACCTGATCTACTTGGGGATGTCCCTGCTGATTGCAGAGGGGGTTGGACTCAGTGACCTTTGGAGGTCCCTTCCAGCCCAGGCCATTCTGATTCTGTGATCTCCTCACAGGTGTATTCTCCTGTGGGTATATAATGACCACTCATTTGGACTTCAAGAGATGCTGCACAGTGTGACTGAGGGCAGTTTTATCCTTCAGCTTGCAGGTTTCCTTTGATTATTGTCTCCCATTGAGAATGTAGAGGCAGGGCTTGCCTGGCTTGATCCTTTCATGTTTGCAATGGTTGGCATTGCATTTTGTGCTCCTGGTATCCAGGTCTCTTGACCTTTTGCATGTGATGCTCTTAAAATAACACTCCAGGTTTTGGAAGGTGACTGACAGCCTTTGTGGCTATTCTGTGATGCAGTCTGTCCTGAAACAGAATCAGAGCTTTGTGTTGCTGTGAGGTCTTGGTGACATTTGGAACCCTAGTAAAGTGGACAACAGTGGTCCCCTGGACACACCATTGGAAGCATCCTGCTCTTCAGTGCCTGGCTGAAAATGTTCCCTTTGAGTGCTAGTTCCTGCACAGTCACAAGCCCCTGAAACCCCCATCCCTGACACTGTCCTCCTGGTAATGCTAAACTTGGAACCAAATCAGGTCATATTTAACAGGAGCTTTACAGCTCTGTGTCCTGTGTGAACCTTTTGACAACGTAAGGGCAAAGTGGTGTGTGCCAGTGTGGGAGTCTGGTGGATAAGGATGGGAGTTGTCTGAAGGGGGAGTGCCACTGAGATGGAGAAAAAAAAATCCCTCTGGGAAGTGTCCAGTGGTACTGCTGAGGGTGGACTTGATGATCTTCGAGGTCTCTTCCAACCTTGGTGGTTCTGTGACAGTGAAGGGACAGACTGAGAGCTGGGCAGAGAGGAACCTAATGAGGTTCAGCAAGGGTAAGTGCAGAGTCCTGCGTCTGGGAAGGAATAACAAACTGCACCAGTACAGGTTAGGAGGTGATCTGCTGGGGAGCAGCTCTGTGGAGAAGGACCTGGGAGTCCTGATGGACAATAAGCTCTCCATGGGTCAGCAATGTGCCCTTGTGGCCAAGAAGGCCAATGGGATCCTGGGGTGCATTAAGAGGTGAGGGTCCTAGCAGATCCAGGAGGTACTCCTCCCCTTCTGCTCTGACCTAGAGAGGCCACACCTGGAATACCACATCTAGTTCTGGGCTCCCCAGTTCAAGAGGGACAGGGATCTGCTGGAGAGAGTACAATGGAGGGCTACCAGGATGATGAAAGGACTGGAGCACTGCCTGATGAGGAGAGGCTGAGGACCCTGGGGCTGTTCAGTCTGGAGAGAAGACTGAGAGGGGATTTAATCAATATCTATAAATATCTGAGGGCTGGGGGCTCAGGAAGGAAGGGACAGCATCTGCTCACTTGTACCCTGAGACAGGCCAAGGGGCAGTGGATGTAAACTACAGCACAGGAGGTTCCACCTCACCATGAGGAGGAACTTCTTTACTGTGAGGGTCCCAGAGCACTGGAACAGACTCCTCAAAAAGGTTTTGAAGTATCCTTCTCTGGAGCCATCTGGATGTGTTCCTGTGTGACCTGTGCTAGATTCTGTGGTCCTGCTCTGGCAGGGGGGTTGGGCTGGATGATCTCCTGAGGTCCCTCCCAACTCTAGCATCCTGTGGTTAGAAAAACTGACAGTCACCAGGTGGGCAGATAAGCAATGGAATGAGTCACTTAGAGAGGTGTTGGAAACTCCAGCCTTTGAAGTGCTCATGTTGACTAGATGAAGCTGCAGCTAACCTGATCTAACACTCTTCACATTCTTGGTTTGGATAAGTCTCTTGCTGTGGTTTATCCTCAGCAAGCAGCTGAAGCCCACACTCAGCCTCGCTCACTCCCCTCCAGAATGGAGAGAGTTGAAAAGGTCAAAGTGCAAAAACTCCCAGATTGAGCTAAAGACAATGTAATAGGTGAAGCAAAAGCTCCACACAGAAGCCAAGCAAAGCAAGGAATTAATTCAGCATTCCCCAGAAGCAGGTGTTCAGCCATCTCCAGGCCTTCATCATGTTTAACAGTTTGTTGGGAAGACAACCATCACTCCAAACACCTCCCCTTCCTTCTTCCCCCAGCTTTCACTGCTGAGCATGCTACCATATGGTGTGGGATATTCCTCTGGGCAGTTGGAGTCAGCTGCTCTCTCCCAACTTCTTGTGCAATCCCAACCTTCCCTCTTGGTGTGAGAAGCAGAAAGGTTCCTCACTCTTGACAAGCACCACTCTGCAGTGACAAAAACACCCTTGTGTTGTCGACACTGTTTGCAGCACAGACGTAAAACACAGCCCCCTTGGAAGGGAATGGAATGGAATGGAATGGAATGGAATGGAATGGAATAGAATAGAATAGAATAGAATAGAATAGAATAGAATAGAATAGAATAGAATAGAATAGAATAGATCAGGTTGGAAAAGACCTTCAAGATCATCGTGTCCAACCTATCATCCAACACCACCTAATCAACTAAACCATGCCACCAAACACCCCATCCAGTCTCCTTCTGAACACCTCCAGTGATAGTGACTCCACCACCTCCCTGGGTAGCACATTCCAATGGCCAACAACTCTCTCTGTGTAGAACTTCCTCCTAACCTCCAGTCTAAACCTCCCCTGGTGCAGCTTGAGACTGTGTCCTCTTGTTCTGTGCTGGGTGCCTGGGAGAAGAGACCAACCCCCACCTGGCTACAACCTCCCTTCAGGTAGTTGTGGAGAGCAAGAAGGTCACCCCTGAGCCTCCTCTTCTCCAGGCTAAGCAACCCCAGCTCCCTCAGCCTCTCCTCATAGGGCTGTGTTCCAAACCCCTCACCAACTTCATTGCCCTTCTCTGGACACCTTCCAGCAACTCAACATCCTTCCTAAACTGAGGGGCCCACAACTGGACACAAGACTCATGGTGTGGCCTAACCAGTGCTGAGTACAGGGTATAATGACCTCCCTGCTCCTGCTGGCCACACTGTTCCTGATGCAGGCCAGGATGCCATTGGCCTTCTTGGCCACCTGGGCACACTGCAGGCTCATGTTCAGCCTACCCTCGACCAGCACCCCCAAGTTGTCATGTTGAGTTGTCATTGCTTGTCAAGGCATGGCTTTTAAATAATGCATGTCTGTTACATCTTATTCTGTCTGTATGCACTAACAATAGTGTTGAATAGGCATAAATTCAGGAACACTGCAAAACCAATGGGATCTGCAGAGATACCAACCTTATTCTCTCATTATAAGGTCTCTTTTTGTACTGATTGCACTCTATAGTTCTGGAAAGCTGCATGAGCATACCTAATGAGTTCTAGTAGAAGATTTTAATAAAATTTCAGGGAAATATTCAGATATATTACTTTTAAATATTTATTGAATTGAGTCTTGTAACTTATGGCAATAGTTCAGTACAGGTATATGGACCATTCCAAAACATATCTGTGTATTGTTGCAGCAACCTCACAACTTACTGCTGAAATTCTGGTCTCACGAATGTGAAAAATACCATGTTTTCAGTCACCAAACATGGGGAACCTTAAAAACCTCAGTAATGTTTTGCTATACAATACAATACAATAAATCCAGGTTGGAAGAGACCTTCAAGATCATCGTGTCCAACCCATCAACCAATCCAATCCACCTAAACAACTAATCATGGCACCCAGTACCCCATCAAGTCTCCTCCTGAATACCTCCAATGATGGTGACTCCACCACCTCCCTGGGCAGACCATTCTAATGGGCAATCACTCTCTCTGTAAAGAACTTTCTCCTAACATCCAGTCTAAACCTCCCCTGGTGCAGCCTGAGACTGTGTCCTCTTGTTCTAGTGCTGCCTGCCTGGGAAAAGAGACCAACCTCTGCCTGTCTACAATCTCCCCTCAGGTAGTTGTAGAGAGCAATAAGGTCACCCCTCAGTCTCCTCCTCTCCAGGCTAAGCAACCCCAGCTCCCTCAGCCTCTCTTCATAGGGCTTGTCTTCCAAACCCCTCACCAACTTCATTGCCCTTCTCTGGACACCTTCCAGCAACTCAACATCCTTCCTAAACTGAGGGGCCCACAACTGGACACAAGACTCATGGTGTGGCCTAACCAGTGCTGAGTACAGGGCAGAATGACCTCCCTGCTCCTGCTGGCCACACTGTTCCTGATGCAGGCCAGGATGCCATTGGCCTTCTTGGCCACCTGGGCACACTGCAGGCTCATGTTCAGCCTACCCTCGACCAGCACCCCCAGGTCCCTCTCTGCCTGGCTGCTCTCCAGCCACTCTGACCCCAGCCTGTAGCACTGCCTGGGGTTGCTGTGGCCAATGTGCAGAACCCGGCACTTGGATGTGTTCAGTCTCCTGCCCTTGGACTCTGCCCATCTGTCCAGCCTGTCGAGGTCCCTCTGCAAAGCCTCGTTGTAGCTCCTAGGAAGGAAATTCACTCTTCCAGCCCAAACCCAGCACATCTCAAGAGGTCACTTGGAGCTAACACTTTTTCTTCCTTTTTCTCTTGTTTTTTGGGTTGAGAACAGATGCTGCATGAGTCAAAATACAGATAGGGAAGAGCAAGACAGCACAGATTCTCTGTGGAATACTGTGTCCAGTTTTGGGCTCCCCAAAACTCGAGAGGGTCCAGCAGACAGCCATGAGGATGATTAAGGGACCTGAGCATCTCACCTATGAAGAGAGACTAAGAGCCCTGGGGCTGTTTACTCTGGAGAAGGCTGAGAGGGGATCTGATCAATGTCTATCAGCATCTGAGGAGTGGGTGTCAAGTGGAGGAGGGCCAAGCTCTTGCCAGTGGTGCACAGTAATAAGCCAAGGAACAACAGCTTCAAGCTTGAACAAAGAAGGTTTCACCTCACCATGAGGAGAAACTTCTTTCCAGTGAGGGTGACAGAGCCCTGGAACAGGCTGCCCAGAGAGGTTGTGGAGTCTTCTCCTCTGGAGACTTTCATAACCCTCTCAGATGCATTCCTGTGTGGACTACCCTGGGTGATGCTGCTTTGGCAGCAGGGTTGGACTCGGTGATCTCTGGAGGTCCCTTCCAGCCTCTAACATTCTGTGATTCTGTGGCTATGGAAGCTGAGCTGTAGGATTGACTACTCTGCTTGGAAGTGACTGGAGGCTTTGTCTTTCTCTTTGGATGAAAGGAGCTTCATTTGCATTGTGCATAAACTGTGTGCACAATGCTCTGTATCAGTAGAACCAGAATTTTACCTTTGATCATTCCTGCCTGAAGAGACTATCTTGGTAAGTTCTGCCTTTGAGATTCTTGTAGGACAAGGTAGCATCTTTGGGGAAAAGGAGCTGACTTCTGCTCTCCTGTGTTCATTCTGGGAAAGAGGTTGCAGACAGTAGTCACATCTCAGAGATTCTAGTGGGAGGATGCCCACACACCACAGAGATAATAGAGGAGATGATGCTGCACCCATTCCTTGAGATGAAAGATTTTCCTCCATGATCATTTGCAAATGTCCTTGGAAGTATCTGATAGACATGCAGTAATGATTTGTTTAGAACATTGCCATGGGAACACAATCTCCTTTATCTCCTCTATGTGTGTGGTCCCTGTAAGGTCTTGCTGCAATAGCTGTTCAGTCTCAAGTCTTAATTTGGTGTTTTAAAATCCACTATGTATGAAGTGTTGTTCTGTTATCTGCAAAGACCCCAAAGAACTCACTGTGAAGTTCTTCCTGACCTGTTCATAACCCTGACTCCAGTCTTGCTCCTGGGGAAGACCAGGCAATGGTCATGTAAGTGTGAATCATAGAATTGTCAGGGCTGGAAGGGACCTCAAGGATCAGCCAGTTCCAACGCCCCTGCCATGGCCAGGCACACCTTGCACTACATCAGGTTGCTCACAGCTACATCCAGCCTGGCCTTAAAAGCCCCCAGGATGAGGCTTCCACCACCTCCCTGGGCAGCCTGTGCCAGTGTCTCACCACCCTCATGGGGAAGAACTTCTTCCTAACCTCCAGCCTAAACCTCAGCTGGCACAGCTTGAGACTGTGTCCTCTTGTTCTGGTGCTGGTTGCCTGGGAGAAGAGACCAACCCCCACCTGGCTACAACCTCCCTTCAGGTAGTTGTAAACAGCAATAAGGTCTGCCCTGAGCCTCCTCTTCTTTGGGCTAAGCAACCCCAGCTCCCTCAGCCTTTCCTCATAGGGCTTATCAGAGCTCCTCATGTTGCTTTCCAGAGCAGAGTATCCTCAGCATCCTCATGAGGGAATGGCCTCAAGCTGCCACTGGGTAGGTTTAGACTGGACATTAGGAACAGTTTTTCCATGGCAAGAGTGGTCAGGCCTTGGAATGTGCTGCCAGGGGAGGCGGTGGAGTCCCCAAGCCTGGCTGTGTTTCAAGGTGGTTTGGATGTGGTGCTTGGGGCTATGGTTTAGGGGTGAGCCTTGTAGAATAGGGTTGATGGCTGGACTTGGAGATCCTGAGGGTCTTTTCCAACCTGACTGTTTCTGTGAGTCTGTGATGTTTCTGTGATATTTTGGGGGAAGGGATTGCTGTAGAGTTGGCAGTGATATTTTTCATCTCCTTGTAAGACAGGAGGTGTTCTGCCTTCCCTCCATTCACTGTGAAGCTTTAGAGGCCTTGTGCTGAGTGGTCATCAATTTAAAGACTACTACACACCATGAAAGATGTTTTTGGTTTGTGTTACTATATTTAGGCCTTGCACACAACAGGAACACTGAACGTGGAAGGTTTGGATCCTATGGGGGTGTTGATATCTTATATTTAGCAGGATCTGTCAGTTGTACAAGCATCTGTCACAGAGGCAGCAGATGGCAGAAAGGCCTAATAGGGTTCAGAGGGAAAAGGAACAAGAACTTGGTTATTGAGGTCAGAGGATCCTTGCTTGTGAAACATGCACCCCCCCCCTTCCTGCACAGGAGCAGAGTTGGATTCTGATGTGGTGTGATCAGTGCTGTTCGAAGAGAGTGATTATAACAATGCAGTGTTGAAAAGCTGAGGGACGGCTCAAGAGGTTGGGGCTATTCAGTCTGGAGAACAGAAGGCTTTGAAGAGACCTTCTTGTGGCTTTCCAGTGTCTGAAGGGGGCTACAAGAAAACTGGGGAGGGACATTTTGAGGTGTCAGGGAGTGATAGGACTAGGGGGAATGGATAAAAATAGAAATGGATAGTTTGAGATTGGATGTTAGGAAGAAGTTCTTCCCCATGAGGGTGGTGAGACACTGGAACAGGTTGCCCAGGGAGGTGGTGGAAGCCTCATGGAAGTTTTAAAGGCCAGGCTGAATGTGGCTCTGAGCAACCTGATCTAGTGTGAGGTGTCCCTGCCCATGGCAGGGGGGTTGGAACTGGATGATCCTTGAGGTCCCTTCCAACCCTGACAATTCTATGATTCTATGATAATTACTTGGGAGAAGAAAATGTGGTTCTTAGTCAAAGGAGCTTTGCAAACCTCTTGGCTAAGTGCATATTGCTCTATACTGTTAAAGATGAGTTAATTCTTTGACTGAAAAGGTGGCTTCACAGAATCACCAAGGTTGGAAGAGACCTCAAAAATCACCATGTCCAAACCTGTCACCACAGACCTCATGACTAGACCATGGCACCAAGTGCCACATCCAATCCCCTCTTGAGCACCTCCAGGGATGGTGACTCCACCACCTCCCTGGGCAGCACATTCCCATGGCAAATGATTCTCTCGGTGAAGAACTTTCTCCTCATCTCCAGTTAAACTTCCCCTGTTGCAGCTTGAGACTGTGTCCCCTTGTTCTGGTGCTGGTTGCTAGGGAGAAGAGACCAACCCCTTCCTGGCTAAAACCACCTTTCAGGTAGTTGTAGAGAGCAATGAGGTCGAGAGTCTCAATGTTCAAGAGTCTCAATGTCCTTCTTAAATTGAAGAGCCCAGAACTGGACACAGGACTCAAGGTGCGGCCTAACCAGTGCTGAGTACAGGGCAGAATGACCTCCCTGCTCCTGCTGGCCACACCTGTTCCTGTTGCAGGCCAGGATGCCATTGGCCTTCTTGGCCACCTGGGCACACTGCAGGCTCATGTCCCGCCTCCTATCAACCACTACCCCCAGGTCCCTCTCTGCCTGGCCACTCTCCAGCCACTCTGACCCCAGCCTGTAGCTCTGCATGGGGTTGCTGTGGCCAAAGTGCAGCACCCGGCACTTGGACTTGTTGAATGCCATCCTGTTGGACTCTGCCCATCTGTCCAGCCTGGCAAGGTCCCTCTGCAGAGCTCTTCCACCCTCTAACAGATCAATATCTGCCCCCTGCTTGGTGTCATCTGCAAACACACTGATGATGGACTCAATCCCCTCATCCTGATCATCAATGCAGATATTGAGTAGGACTGGGCCCAACACTGATCCCTGGTGCTCGGCTCCACTCTGTGGCAGAGGCTTCCCTCGAGCAGCTCTCATTGCTTTTGCAGAACTCTAGTAACTATCAGAGGGGATGCTTTTCCCTCTTCACATGTATTAAGTGATTCATTGTGGTCATTTTGCTTTTGTGCTAACATCCATTCTCCTACTACAGACTCCCTGTGCCATAAATTAAGCTGAATTCTAAATTGAATGGGCTGAAAATGGACCATTTCTGGAGACTGCACCTAGTGGTTTTTCCTTCCTCAAGCACTTTCATTCTCTTGCTCAGAAGCAAGCAAGCAAGCAAACAAAATTCCCACGATACATTGCTGGAGCAGATGTAGTGTTAGAAGATACCACAGAATCCCAGAGTGTTAGGAGTTGGAAGGGACCTCAAAAGATCATAGAGTCATGGAAATGCTGGCTTTTCAGTCTGAAAATGCAGCTGTGATTAAGTCTGAAAGTCACAGAATCATAGAATTGTCAGGGTTGGAAGGGACCTCAAGGATCAGCTAGTTCCAACCTCCCTGCCATGGGCAGGGACACCTCACACTGCAGCAGGTTGCTCAGAGTCACATCCTGCCTGGCCTTACAAACTCAACCACCTCCCTGGATAACCCATTCCAGGGCTTCACCACTCTCATGGGGAAGAACTTCCTCCTCACATCCAGCCTGAATCTCCCCACCTCCAGCTTCATTCCATTCCCCCTAGTCCTATCACTCCCTGATAGCCTGAGAAGTCCCTCCCCAGCCTTCTTGTAGCCCCCTTCAGATACTGGAAGGCCACAATGAGGTCACCTCGGAGCCTTCTCTTCTCCAGACTGAACAGCCCCAACTCCTTCAGTCTGTCCTCATAGGAGAGGTGCTCCAGCCCTCTGATCATCCTCGTGGCCCTTCTCTGGACACCTTCCAGCACCTCCACATCCCTCTTGGAATAGGGGCTCCAGAACTGGAGGCAGTACTCCAGGTGGGGTCTCACCAGAGCTGAGTAGAGGGGGAGAATCACCTCCCTTGACCTGCTGGCCACACTTCTCCTGATGCAGCCCAGGATCTGATTGGCTTTCTGGGCTGCAAGTGCACACTGAGAGCTCCTGTTGAGCTTCTCGTCCACCAGCACCCCAAAGTCTCTCTCCTCAGGGCTGCTTTCCAGCCAGTCACTGCCCAGTTCATCTAGTCCAACCCCCAGTAGGTCTTTGCAGGCACATTGACTGAGTTTTGGATTTAAAATTATATATCTGGCTTGCTTACTGCCAGTCAGACAATGATCTCAGTTAGATAATGCTGAGTGGTATCCTTCTGGTGCAAACACAAAACAAGGCTGCACTTCACTCTCCTTACTTTGCTGCATGAGGCTGTCAGCCTGGTTGGTAATCAATACTGCTGCAGAAATAGCTGTGCCAAGGTTTAGAGCTGCACTTTGCAAACAGTGTTTCCCTAGCAGGAGCTGATTCTGTGCATGTATCCAAAGGGATTCAAAGAAATGCATCTATTTAAACTGAGGAATTGGTGATAAAATCTGCTAATTCAGGTACCTGAGAAAAACGTTGAAAGGAAAAGGATTTGGGGGTGCTGATGGATGAGAAGCTGGATGTGAGCAGTGTGAGCTTGCAGCCCAGAAGGCAAAGCACATCCTGGGCTGCATCAAAAGATGTGTTGCCAGCAGATCCAGAGAGGTGATTCTGCCACTTTGCTCTGGTGAGACCTCACCTGGAGTACTGTGTACAGCTCTGGAGCCCTCAATATAGGAAGGACATGGACCTGATGCAGAGGGTCCAGAGGAGGGCCACAAAGATGATTTTGGGGGATAGAGGACCTCTGGTGTGAGGAGAGGCTGAGGGAGCTGGGGTTGTTCAGTCTGGAGAGGAGAAAGCTCTAGGGAGACCTAATAGCAGCTTTACAGTACCTGAAGGGCTGCCCCTAAGAAGGCTGGAGAGAGACTGTCTACAAATATCTGAGGGGTGGGCGTCGAGGGGAAGGGCACAGGCACTCGGTAATAGGACAAGGACTAATGGATATAAGCTAGAACACAGGAAGCTCCACCTCACCATGAGGAGAAACTTCTTTGCTGGGAGGGTGACAAAGAGCATTGGAGTAGGCTGCCCAGAAAGGTTGTGGAGTCTCCTTCTCTGGAAGCTTTCAAAGCCAACCTGGATGTGTTCCTGTGTGGCCTGGCCTGGCTGACCCTGCTTAGGCAAGGAGGTTGGACTTGATGATTTCTGGAGGTCCCTTCCAAGCCTTAACACTCTGTGATTCTGTGACATGTGCACTACCTTTGTTACCATCAGGGCTTGAAGATGCAATGAACATGGGACCTATTGAAGGAGAAGTCCTCTGTGCTGACAAAGCACATGTCCAGTTCTGGGCCCTTCAGTTTAAGGAAGATGCTGAGTTCCTTGAATGTGTCCAGAGAAGGGCAACAAAGCTGGGGAGGGGTCTGGAGCACAGCCCTGTGAGGAGAGGCTGAGGGAGCTGGGGTTGCTTAGCCTGGAGAAGAGGAGACTCAGGGGTGACCTTATTGCTGTCTACAACTACCTGAAGGGAGGTTGTAGACAAGTGGGGGTTGGTCTCTTCTCCCAGGCAACCAGAAGAAGAGGACACACTCTCAAGCTGTGCCAGGGGAGGTTTAGGCTGGATGTGAGGAAGAAGTTCTTCCCAGAAAGGGAGATTGGCCATTGGAATGTCCTGCCTGGGGAGGTGGTGGAGTCACCATCCCTGGAAGTGTTTAAGAAGAGACTGGCTGGGGTGCTTGGTGCCATGGTTGAGTTGCTGAGATGGTGTTGGGTGATAGGTTGGACTTGATGATCTCAAAGTTCTTTTCCAACCTGGTTAATTCCATATTCTGTATTCTGTCCAGTAGATACTGACCTTGAGTGAAGGCTTTGGCTGCTGCTGCCCAGCAACCACATGAAAGTCAAATAATTATGATTTTTTATAGTGGGAGAAATGGGTGTAGAACCTTCCTGCTTTTTGCAGGAGATGCAAAGCCTTATTTTCAGAGCTGTGTAGGGGTGAGGAAAAGCAACGACTTGGAGGACAAGCCACAGTCGTCGTCGCCCCAGGAGTTGACTGTTATTAATTGTGAGCTTCTGTCCCTGATTTTTTTTTCTCCCCTTAATAAAGACTCCAGAAGGTTTTTCCACTTAGTGCACAACCTGTTCTGCACAACAGGGAGTAAGGAAGATGAATTCATCTCTCTCTCAACTGTGGATGAGGAAGGAGTGGAACATTTGGTCTGTAGTCAGGAGGCAGAAGCTGCCTTGTCGAGAAGAATCTTAGAATCATAGAATCAATAAGGTTGGAAGAGACCTCAGAGATCATCAAGTCCAACCTGTCACCCAACACTTCAGGACTACTAAACCATGGCACCAAGTGCCACATCCAATCCCCTCTGGAACACCTCCAGTGATGGTGACTCCACCACCTCCCTGGGCAGCACATCCCAATGGCCAACAACTCTCTCTGGGAAGAACTTTCTCCTCACCTCTAGCCTAAACCTCCCCTGGCACAGCTTGAGACTGTGTCCTCTTGTTCTGGTGCTGGTTGCCTGGGAGAAGACCAGCCCCCACCTGGCTACAACCTCCCTTCAGTAGTTGTAGAGAGCAATAAGGTCTCCCCTGAGCCTCCTCTTCTCCAGGCTAAGCAACCCCAGCTCCCTCAGCCTCTCCTCACAGGGCTGTGCTCCAGACCTCTCCCCAGCCTCATTGCCCTTCTCTGGACATATTCAAGTGTCTCAATGTCCTTCTTAAACCGAAGGGCCCAGAACTGGCCACAGGACTCTTCTGCAGTTCCAATTAAGTGATAGGCTAAGTTTGCTGATTCCACAGCTGGAAGTGTTTGTGTGCAGTTTTTATCTTCCAGCTGTGAGGTTCAGACCCCAAAGAAACCAAAGACCAGATAATTCTCAAAACAACACATAGGAAAGTTTGCAACACTGAGATGTGGTCTTAGCTCAAACTCCCTTTGATTTTGCTGTCTAGATTCACTACGCATCAGGGTAGGTTGGGACTGACCTGTTGGAGAGCAGTGAAGGGGAAAGGACCTGGAGGTCCCAGTGGATGGAAGCCATGAGCCAGCAATGTGCTCCTGTGGGAAGTCCCTCTCCAGCCTTCCTTCAGGTACTGGAAGGCAACTATGGAGTCCCCCAGGAGCCTTCTCTTTTCTAGGCTGAGCAACCCCAGATCCCAAAGGTTGACCTTGAGCCAGCAATGTGCTCTTGTGGCCAAGAAGGCCAGTGTCATTCTGGGGTGGATTAGAAGGGCTGTGGTTAGTAGGTCAAGAGAGGTTCTCCTCTCCCTCTACTCTGTGCTGAGGCCACATCTGGAATACTGTGTCCAGTTGTGGGATCCTTGGTTCAAGAAGGACCTCAGAGAACTGCTTGAAAGAGTCCAGTGCAGAGCAACAAAAATGATGAAGGGAGTGGAACATCTTCCTTATGAGGAGAGACTGAGGGAGCTGAGGGCTCTTTAGCTTGGAGAGGAGGAGACTGGGAGGTGGCCTCATTCATGTTTATAAAGATGTGCAGGGTGAGTGCCAAGAGAATGGATTCAGACTCTGCTCAGTGATGCCTAATGACAGGACAGGGGGCAATGGGTGGAAGTTGAGGCATAGGAAGTTCCATGGAAACAGGAGGAAGAATTTTTTCCCTGTAAGGGTGCTGGAACACTGGAACAGGCTGCCCAGGGCGGGTGTGGAGTCTCCCTCTCTGGAGATATTTAAGACCTGCCTGGATGCATTCCGGTTTGATCTGTTCTGGGTGATCCTGCTCTGGCAGGCAGGGGTTGGAACTAGAAGATCTTTAAGGTTCCTTCCAACCTGAGCCATTCTGTATGAAAATTCAGCCCCTCCACTTACCCATTGGTATTGGTACTTCTGAAGCATGGCTTAGTCTTTTGATGGTCCATAGCACTGTGCCTTCATGAGCAGAGGGCTGGGGTTTTTTGGTAAGCATCAGCTGTGTTTCCTAGTGTATCAAATTAGCAATAATTTACTTAGGGAAAACAGAGCAAGTAATGAAGTGAGATTGTGCCTAATTGCACTGGCCTTCTTCCATCTGCAATTTCATTAAGCCTTTTGCTATAATCCTTGTTTGATGAAAGCTTCCCTCTGAAGTGAAAGCAAGGGGGGGAGGAACAGACAAGTTGGAGGACTCCAGATGCTTTGTACTCTGAACTAAAACACCCTGGTGGTGTCATTTCTGCACCCTGCTCCTGAACATCACAGGGGTTCTATCACTTTAAGTAGCCCCATCAAATGCCCAGCTCCCTGGAAGGCCAGGCCATGCAGACAGGGACTATACCAAGGGTTAAGCAGGCAGCCTAATATGCTAATTTTGCCTGTTAGATTGTTTTGCATCCACTCCATGGCTTGTTTCATGCCATGGGCACAGCTGATTGTAGCAGTGCTTCTAAAACAGCTGTTGGCTGCTCTTTAGATCATATTTATCAAAGAATCACAGAATTGTCAGGGTTGGAAGGGACCTCAAGGATCAGCCAGTTCCAACCCCCTGCCATGGGCAGGGACACCTCACACTGCAGCAGGTTGCTCAGAGCCACATCCAGCCTGGCCTTCAAAACCTCCAGGGATGAGGCTTCTACCACCTCCCTGGGCAACCTGTGCCAGTGTCTCACCACCCTCATGGGGAAGAACTTCTTCCTAACATCCAATCTGAATCTACTTGTTTCTAGCTTTGTTCCATTCCCCCTAGTCCTGTCACTACCTGACACACTAACATGTCCCTCACAAGGAAGCCTCATCTCTCTAGTTTGGATCCTCTCCCCCCAGCCCTATCATTACCCAACACCCTAAAAAGTCCCTCCCCAGCACTCTTGTAGCCCCCTTCAGATACTGGAAGGCCACAATAAGGCCTTCTTGGAGCCTTCTCTTCTCCAAACTGAACAACCCTAACTCTCTCAGCCTGTCCTCATAGGAGAGGTGCTCCAGCCCTCTGCTCATCCCATACATACTACGCCAAAGTGCTTGTCACTAACAGAAAAATAAGCTGTGTTCTCTGGGATCCTTTAAGATGTTCAAAAAATGAAGCTTGGAGAAAGAATTTCTGCAATATCTTTGGCATTTCACAAGTATGTGAGATTGCCTGAAGGACCTGGCCCATTAGGCCCCTTCCTTGTTAGTCTGTTTTATGAATTTAACCTTTTTAGTCCTAGCCACAGGCTCAGTCAATTTCAAAATGACTCTTCTAGAAGGTGTTTAGAAAAAGGAATAGATACTGCACTTCAGGACAGGGTCTAGTGGTCATGGAGGTGCTAGCTAGAAGGCTGGGCTTGATGGTAGCATCTAGCTGCCTTCCAATATCTGAAGATGATCCTACAGGAAGGCTGTAGAGGGACTTTTCATCAGGGTGTCTAAGGATAGGACAAGGAGGAATGGTTTGAAGCTGAGGGAGAGCAGGGTTAGGTTGGGTCTTAGGAAGAAGTTCTTCAGTACAAGGGTGGTGGGTGTCTGAAATAGGCTGCCCAGGGAGGTTGTGGATGCCTCCTCTTTGGGGGTGTTGAAGGCCAGGTTGGATGAGGCCTTGAGCAGCTGAGTCTAGTTGAGAGGTGTCCCTGCCCATGGTGGGGAGGTTGGAGCAGATGATCTCTAGGGTCCCCTTCCAACCCTAAGTCATTCTATGATGATTCTAAGATACTTCAGTGCAGAATGCTGAGACAAGAGGATGAGCAAACACTGTCCTCCAGCCTTTGCTTGTAATCCACCTAGCCAGTAATACTGACACAATCTCTTGGAGAAGGACTGTGAAATAGATGCTTAGAATATGGACGTGGAAGTCCTTCAGAGGTACTGAGGCATCTCTGTGTGTGGTGGGAAAGGAATTTTTGAGAGATCTCAGGAAGAATCCTGCAGGCAGATAGAATGAGGGATAGGATAGGATGGATATGGATAGGATAGGATAGGATAGGATAGGATAGGATAGGATAGGATAGGATAGGATAGGAATGGAATGAAGCTGGAGGTGGGGAGATTCAGGCTGGATGTGAGGAGGAAGTTCTTCACCATGAGAGTGGTGAAGCCCTGGAATGGGTTGTCCAGGGAGGTGGTTGGGCCCCCATCCCTGGAGGTGTTTAAGAGCAGTCTGGATGAGGCTCTGGCCAGCCTGATCTAGTGTGGGGTGTCCCTGCCCATGGCAGGGGGCTTGGAACTAGATGATCCTTGTGGTCCCTTCCAACCCTGACTGATACTATGATACTAGGATAGGATAGGATAGGATAGGATAGGATAGGATAGGATAGGATAGGTAGAATAGAATAGAATAGAATAGAATTGAGTTGAGTTGAGTTGAGTTGAGTTGAGTTGAGTTGAGTTGAGTTGAGTTGAGTTGAATTGAATTGAATTGAATTGAATTGAATTGAATTGAATTGAATTGAATTGAATTGAATTGACCAGGTTGGAAAAGACCTTTGAAATCATCAAGTCCAACCTATCACCCAACACCATCTAATCAACTGAACCATGGCACCAAGTGCCTCATCCAGGCTCTTCATAAACACCTTCAGTGATGGTGACTCCATCACCTCCGTTGGCAGAACATTCCAATGGCCAATCTCTCTCTCTGTAAAGACCTTCTTCCTAACCTCCAGCCTAAACCTCCCCTGGTGCAGCTTGAGACTGTGTCCTCTTGTTCTGGTGCTGGTTGCCTGGGAGAAGAGACCAACCCCCACCTGGCTACAACCTCCCTTCAGGGAGTTGTAGACAGCAAGTTCTCCCCTGAGCCTCCTCTTCTGCAGGCTAAGCAACCCCAGCTCCCTCAGCCTCTCCTCTCAGGGCTGTGCTCCAAACCCCTCCCCAGCTTTGTTGCCCTTCTCTGGACACGTTCTGCTACTAAAGTCAGGGTGGAAGAGACGGTGGGTTGAAGGCATCTAAGTTTTACCATCGACTGTGGACAGTGACGATGTGCCCTTGGATTTGAAGGGCTTGTGGGACAGAAACCCGGGGGGGGTTGTGAAATGAACAGAACATAGTTTGTTCCAAAATAAATAGTTGAGGATTCGTGCTGCAGATCCCCAGCAGGATGGAAGCACTTCAAACCAAACGAGTTCTGCTGGGAAGAAAGGTGGGATGAGGCTATGCAAGAAGCACATAGAAGGGCTGCATGACACATGTCTGCAGAATCTATCTGCTTGTTTTAAATTCTGTCATTACTCTATTCTGTCTCCTGGATACCAGCAGCAGGGGGGAGGGGAATGAGTTATGCTGTAAATTCCTGCGGGTGCGTGGCTAAAGAGCGTCTTGAAAAGCTCCACAGGGAAATTTTACCTCTGTTCTTTGTGTTACCATCTCACCAAAAGGCCTTTGGGAAGCAAAACATCATTATCTCTTTGTCCCCTTCTGGACAGGGGATTGAGTCCACCATTAGTAACCTTACAGACAACAGCAAGCTGGGGGCAGGTGTTGATCTGTTAGGGGGTAGAAGGGATCTCCAGAAGGACCTTGACACGCTGGGCAGATGGGCAGAGTCCAACAGGATGGCATCCAAGAAGTCCAAGTGCCAGGTGCTGCACTTTGGCCACAACAACCCCATGCAGTGCTACAGGCTGGGGTCAGAGTGGCTGAGAGCTGCCAAACAGCAAGGGACCTGGGGGTGCTGGTTGATAGTAGGCTGAACATGAGCCTGCAGTGTGCCCAGGTGGCCAAGAAGGCCAATGACATCCTGGCCTGCATCAGGAACAGTGTGGCCAGCAGGAGCAGGGAGGTCATTCTGCCCTGGACTCAGCACTGGTTAGCCCACACCTTCAGACCTGTTTCCAGTTCAGGTCTCCTCAATTTAAGAAGGACATTGAGACACTTGAATGTGTCCAGAGAAGGGCAACAAAGCTGGGGAGGGTTTGGAACACAGCCCTGTGAGGAGAGGCTGAGGGAGCTGGGGTTGCTTAGCCTGGAGAAGAGGAGGCTCAGGGGAGACCTTCTTGCTCTCTACAACTACCTGAAAGGAGGTTGTGGCCAGGTGGGGGTTGGTCTCTTCTCCCAGGCCAGCAGCACCAGAACAAGAGGACACAGTCTCAAGTTGTGCCAGGGGAAGTTTAGGCTGGAGGTGAGGAGAAAGTTCTTCACAGAAAGAGTAATTGGCCTTTGGAATGTGCTGCCCAGGGAGGTGGTGGAGTCACTGTCAAAAAGGGATTGGATGTGGCACTTGGTGCCATGGTTTAGTAGTCATGAGATGCTGGGTGGCAGGTTGGACTTGATGATCTCTGAAGTCTTTTCCAACCTTATTGATTGTATGATTTTTATGTGGGAAGAGTCTCTCCACTTCAAGCAATAACCATATGAAGAACAAATGCAATGGAGGGGAAAAAATAGGGACTGGAAGCACTACCAAGCAAATCCATGATGCATAGAAATACTGCACAGAAATGTTGGTGGAAGATGAAATTGGATTTTAGAGTATTTCTCTCTGAAGCAGAAAGTGCTGAACTGAATCACTGGAGAGAGTTCTAGGGAATTTAGCTTCCTAATCTCTTAATGCAAGAAATATTTGTATGCTGCTGGTGCAGTTCTATGGCGCTCTGGATTATTGCATGCCAGGGAATGCTGATGGTGTCATGGAGAAAGAGTTACTCATTTCACTGCAGGAAACTCAGTGGAATTGTGGATTATGCTGGTAAACAGTACCAAAACTACTCCAAAACTGAAAAGGAGTAAGCTGGGAAAAGGTTAGTAACTTACCTTAGGGATAGTGGCAGCTATATAGAATCATAGAATGGTCTGGGATGAAAGGGACCTCCAAAGGTCATCCAGTCCAACCTCCCCACACTCAGCAGGGACATCCCCAACTAGATCAGGTTGCCCAGGGCCTCGTTGAGCCTCACCTTGAATATGTCCAGGAAAGGAACCTCAACCACCTCCCTGGGCAACCTGTTCCAGTGTTCCACCACCCTCATAGTGAAGAACTTCCTGACATCCAACCTAAAGCTGTTCTTCTCTAGCTTGAAGCCATTGCTCCTTGTCCTGTCACTGCAGGGCATTGTAAACAGTCTCTCTCCATTCTTCCTGTAGTCCCCCTTCAGGTACTGGAAGGCTGCTATTAGGTCACTCTGGAGCCTCCTTTTCTCCAGGCTGAACACCCCCAGCTCCCTCAGCCTGTCCTTGTAGCAGAGGAGTTCCAACCCCCTGATCATTTTCGTGTCCCTCCTCTGGACCCTCTCCATCAGGTCCATGTCCTTCCTGTATTGAGGGCTCCAGACTTGTGCACAGGTGAGAATAATGAGATGGTCTATTCTATTCTATTCTATTCTATTCTATTCTATTCTATTCTATTCTATTCTATTCTATTCTATTCCTGTTCCATTCCATTCCATTCCATTCCATTCCATTCCATTCCATTCCATTCCATTCCATTCCATTCCATTCCATTCCATGATCACTGGCTGTCTCTTCCAACCTTTAACATTCTGTCATTCTGTGACATGAAATATGAGCAGTCACCCTGCCTGACCCCTGTGTCTTCAGTGTCGTGAATGACCAACACAACTGAGCATAGCAGCTGGGTGCAGAAGCATCATCAGTTCACACTTCTGTGCAGAAGCTAGTTCCCAAAGCACTGCCATCTCCTTCTTTGCAGGGACAGAGTTTATAGATTCACAGAATGGCTTAGGTTGGAAGGAACAATAAGCCCATGCAGCACGACAGACTGGGGGATGAGTGGCTGGAGAGCGGCTGGACAGAGAGGGACCTGGCAGTGCTGGGTGGCAACAGATGGACATGAGCCAGCAGTGTGCCCAGGGGGCATGGAAGGCCAATGGCTTCTTGGCTTGTATCAGGAGTAGTGTGGCCAGCAGGACTATGGATGGAATTCTGCCCTGTACTGGGCACTGGTGAGGCCTCACCTGGAGCACTGTGTGCAGCTCTGGGCCCCTCACTGCAAGAGAAATCTTGAGGTGCTGGAGCAGGTCCAGAAGAGAGCAACAAGACTGGGGAAGGGACTGGAGGGAAAGTCTGATGAGGAGAGGCTGAGGGAGCTGGGGGTGTTCAGCCTGGAGAAGAGGAGACTCAGGGGAAACCTTATCACACTCTACAAGCACCTGAAGGGAAGCTGTAGTAAGGTGTGGGTCAGGCTCTTCTGCCAGGCAACTTGTGACAAATGAAAGGGCATGGCCTGAAGCTCTGCCAGGGGAGGGTTAGGTTGGATGTTAGGAAGCACTTCCTGATGGAAAGGGGAATTAGACACTCGAATGGACTGCTCAGGGAGGTGGTGGAGTTGCCATCCCTGGAAGTGTTGAAGGCAAAACTGGATGTAGCACTCAGTGCCATGGTCTGGTCGATGTGGTGGTGTTAGGTCATAGGCTGGACTTGATGATCTCAGAGGTCTATTCCAGCCTCAATAATGCTGTGAATCTATTTCTTCTGGACAGAGAGAATCAAGTTCTTATTCCCTGGCCAATATATCTCTTAAAGTTTACAGCAGAAAACCTCCAACACTGCAGTGATGTGGCTGGAGGGACCCAGCACAAGCCCTGTTGAACAGTGATGCTAAGAAACATCAGCACAGAGAGCTCAGACCATGTCAGTTCAGAAGGGGTGAGAACCCCTGCAGTCACAGGCTAGTATGTGTGTGAAGGCTGGTCTCTTCTGTGCAGATGAGAAACCTGAGTGGAGCTGATAGTACTAGAGCTGGAAAAGTAAAAGATTAGCATCTGCCCTTTACAGCCACGTGCCTACGTTAGGGGTGGCAGGCAGCGTGTTTGCCCTGCTGAAAGACACACAGAACTGTGCTGCCAAACTGTAATGCAAGAAGAGGTGTAATGAGCCCAAATGAAGTTGGGAGAGTATTGGCTTACACAAGTGACCAGAATCTGTAAGTGATACGGAACAAAACAGCATTTGTGTCCTCTCTCTGCTTCAGGTCCAGCAAATCTCTTCACTCTCACAGCAGCAGGCGGACTGAATAGACCAGCAGGACCTTTCATCACTTCTACCAATGTGTGACCCTTGTCCTGCTGCTCTTGTCAGCAAACACTGCATTTTCCATCACTTCTTTTCAGATAGGTTGGGCTGCCCTTCTTCCCTTTTGTTGGGCTAATCAGTCCCTTGAGTGACAAGCTAGCTAAGATGGAAGGGAATAAAAGGAGATAAATACCATATGCCTGACCATCCTGCATGCAGCATAAACACATAAAGGAGGTAGGAAACAATGACTCTGCCTTCTGATAATGTCTTTCATAGAATCATAGAATGGTTAGGGTTGGAAAGGACCTCGAGGATCATCTAGTTCCAACTCCCCTGCCATGGGCAGGGACACCTCACACTAGAGCAGGTTGCTCAGAGCCACATCCAGCCTGACCTTAAAAACCTCCAGGGATGAGGCTTCTACCACTTCCCTGGGCAACCTGTGCCAGTGTCTCACCACCCTCATGATGAAAAACTTCTTCCTAATATCCAATCTCTATTTACCCATTTCTATTTTTGTTCCATCCCCCCCAGTCCTGTCACTACTTGACACCCTAAAAAGTCTCTCCCCAGCTTTCTTGTAGTCCCCTTCAGATACTGGAAGGCCTTTATTTAACAAAGAAGGGGAAGGATTTGACATCCTGCTTTCAAAGTCATGCTGCCCTCAACAGAAGGGCAGCAGTCTTCATTCCTTTCCAGGAAGCTTCCTTCTGGAGACTGGGAAAGAAAACAGTGTTCCCTTGGCCTATGCCCCATCTGTAGATTTTCTTGGTCTGGAAAAGCTTTGCTTGCCCTGTACCTCTCCTGAACCTTAACTTCTTTGCCTCACAAGAGGTAAACTAAGGATGTTCATGGTCTGCATCTGATCAGGTAACCCTAGTGAAGCTCAGAAAAGAAAAGAACAGAAGACCAGAGTCCATTCTTACCTCACTTAAATAGAATCACAGAATCATACTCTCTCAGGTGTTTCAAGCCTTTGGCGACTGCTATAAGATTGCTTGGAGCTAACTGATTTGGTTAAGTGCCTTGGAGAATCTTGAAGTACCTTGAGTTTATTAGCCTTGTACTCTGAGGTGACACTTGCCTGGAAAGCATTTTGCTTTTGATTGGATGCAATTCAACGAGAAAATAACAAAGCAAGGGGCTGGATGTGTTAGAAAAGGTATAGATGCCAGCTGATTGTAGGGAGGCTCTACAGAGGGACTTGCATAGATTAGATCCATGGCCAATGTTAAAGGTATGAGCTTCATACCATTAATGCCAGGGGCTGCACTTGGGTCACAACAACCCCAAGCAGTGCTACAGGCTTGGGGAAGTGTGGCTGGAAAGCTGTCTGGCAGAAAGAGACTTGGAAGAGAAAAATTCTGACATGATGTCCTAGTGAGTGGAACACAAATGTGAGATAAGCTGTTCTGAGAGTATTCCCACAAGCAGGTCATGAGCAGCTGTAACATACATCCCTTCTTGTCCAGCCTGCATCGTTTAGTTGTATGAGGTGTTAGGTATTAGGTAATAGGTTGGACCTGATGATCTTTGAGGTCTTTTCCAACCTGGCTGGGGGTTCTAGTGGGCAAGAGGCTGAATATGGGGCAGCAGTGTGCCCAGGTGGCCAAAAAAGCCAATGGCATCCTGGCTGGGATTAGAAATGCTGTGTCCAGCAGGAGCAGGGAGGTGATTGTCCTCTTGTATGCACCCTGAGTATTGTGTCCAGTTTTGGGCACCTCAATACAAGAGAGATGTGGAGGTGCTGGAGCCTGTGCTGAGGAGGGCAAGGAAGCTGGGGAAGGGCCTGGAGAATAAATCTGATGAAGAGCAACTGAAGGAGCTGGGGATGGTTAGTTTGGAAAAGAGGAGGCTGAGGGGAGACCTCCTCGCTCTCTGCAGCTACTTGAAAGGACATTGTGGAGAGGCTGGTGCTGGTCTCTTTTCACAGGTAATTAGTGATAGAAGGAGAGGGAATGGCCTCAAGCTGCCACTGGGTAGGTTTAGACTGGACATTAGGAACCATTTTTTCACAGCAAGAGTGGTCAGGCATTGGAATGTGCTGCAACCAGGGAGGTGGTGGAGTCCCCAAGCCTGGCTGTGTTTCAAGGTGTTTTGGATGTGGTGCTTGGGGATGTGGTTTAGGGCTGAACTTTTTAGAGTAAGGTTCTGGGCTGGATTTGGTGATCCTGAGGGTCTTTTCCAACATGAATGTTTCTGTGATTCTGAAGGCCATTGCTCCCTGAGGTGGCTGCCACCCTTGCTTCTCAGTTGTGATCCACATGCTCTGCCAGCTCTGGCTCTGGCCAGCCTGATCTAGTGTAGGGTGTCCCTGCCCATGGCAGCGGGGTTGGAACTAACTGATCCTTGTGGTCCCTTCCAACCCTGACTGATGCTATGATACTATGCAGCCTCCAGCAAAAGCCCTCAGGCATTTAACCTGCTTAGCAAGGCTGGGGCTGCGTTGGCTGCTTTTAGTTGGAAGAAGAGCTGAGGAAGCAGAGAAGCAGTAGCCCAGCATCAGAGCTCTTTTGAATCTGTGCTCTTGGATGGCAGCCCTAGCTAGAGAAGGGGACCTACCAGTTGTCTGACAGGGGGACAGAAAGGAAAGTGACCTGTGGGGCTCTTGGTGTTAAAAAGTGGATGTGGTGCTTGGGGCTATGGTTCAGGGGTGACCCTTGTAGAGTAGGGTTCTGGGTTGGACTTGGTGATCCTGCGAGTCTCTTCCAACCTGAATGTTTCTGTGACTCTGTTTTCTTATCCATTTTCCTATAAATTATGACAAACAGAAAGCCAAACCAAACCAACCACCTAGCAGTCCCAAGGTTTTACCAGCTCAGCTTCTCCAGTGTTTCCTGTGCAACCCCCTGTCCCTCAGCCATCTAAACCGGGCATCGATTTCATTATTTATTTCCCCACCCCCACCCCCCATTGAGCAGAAAAAGTACATCTTACAAGTGGCTCTTAAAATGTGGAGTGGAAAACATCAGTGAGTGTTTGCAGCAGCAGGAAAGCCATTTAAAAGTGTGTAATTATTCCTTTCAGAAGCAGGCTCGTACGCTGAGGGAGCGTGGCGTCGCTCCGCGCACAGCTATCTGCCTGCTTGCAGTCACTGAACGACTCGGCGCTGCCAGGGTTGAATCTTAGCCTAATGCATGACTTTCAGAACTCAATAAAGTGCACACTGACCAAGCTAATTCACCTCTGAAACCCCTTCCTTTTAGGAGGATGTTTACCTTATTGATATTGAGTTGAAACCAGGATGATATCATTGAGCTTGCGACCTCTTATTCTAGCCCCATAGCACCACATCCAAACCACCTTCAAACACAGCCAGGCTTGGGGACTCCACCACCTCCCTGGGCAGCACATTCCAATGCCTGACCACTCTTGCCATCAAAAAAATTTCTTAATGTCCAGTCTAAACCTACCCAGTGGCAGCTTGAGGCCATTCCCTCTTGTTCCACCACTAATTAGCCGTGAGAAGAGACCAGCACCAACCTCTTCAGAACCTCCTTTCAGGCAGTTGTAGAGAGCCAGGAGGTCTCCCCTCAGCCTCTTCTTTTCCAAACTAACCATCCCCAGCTCCTTCAGTTGCTCTCATCAAATTTATTGTCCAGGCCCTTCCCCAGCTTCCTTGCCCTCCTCTGCACTGGCTCCAGCATCCCCACATCTCTCTTAGAATAGAATAGAATAAACCAGGTTGGAAGAGACCTTCGACATCAATCACGTCCAACCTATCACCCAACACCACCTAATCAACTAAACCATGCAACCAAGCACCCCATCCAGTCTACTCCTAAACACCTCCAGTGATGGTGCCTCCACCACCTCCCTGGGCAGCACATTCCAATGGGCAATCACTCTGTGTAGAACTTCTTCCTAACCTCCAGCCTAAACCTCCCCTGGCGCAGCCTGAGTCTGTGTCCTCTTCTTCTGGTGCTGGTTCCTAACCCAACGCAGTGTGCTCCTGTCCAAGCCATGGGCTGACAGCTTGGCCAGGAGTTTGCTGTGGGGGACAGTGTCAAAGGCCTTGCTGAAGTCCAGGTAAACTACATCCACAGCCTGCCCCACATCCACCAAGCAGTCACCTGATCATAGAAGGAGATCAGGTTGGTCAGGCAGGACCTGCCCTTCCTAAAGCCATGCTGGCTGGGCCTGAGCCCTTGGCCATCCTGTAAGTGCTGTTTATTTTGGTAAGTGTTGTTATTTAGAATGGAATGGAATGGAATGGAATGGAATGGAATGGAATGGAATGGAATGGAATGGAATTACCAGGTTGGAAAAGACCTTTGGGATCATCGAGTCCAATCTATCACCCAACACCATCATATCAACTAAACCATGGCACTAATCTAGTCTGCTCTTAAACACCTCCAGTGATAGTGAATGCACCAACTTCCTGGGCAGAACATTCCAATGGTCAATCTCTCTTTCTGGGATGAACTTCTTCCTAACCTCCAGTCTAAACCTCCCCTGGGGCACCTTGAGGCTGTGTCCTCCTGTTCTGGTGCTGGTTGCCTGGGAGGAGAGACCATTTCCAGCAATGGTCTCTTTGCCATTGGCAGACACAACCAGACACAATCTCTGAGGTGAAGAAGTGAAACAGCTTAGTGAAGCACCATTCACTGTGGTTTGTCACACCAGAAGGGACACAGGAAGGAGGAGTGATAAGGAGTTTGTGTCTTGTATTTTATTATTCAGCTGAAGTCTTCAATTATTAGGGCTAGGCTAATGAAGCCTCTTTTGCATTTTTCTGACAGTTCTGATGATAAACTCTGTAACAAAGCAATAAAGCTGGGAAGATGTCAATCAGATAATTAGCTAATAATCAATATCTATCAGCAGTGGCTGGGATGAGATGGCAGACAGATACCAGGCTCTGTTCAGGGGCTGGGTATTTGTTGGTTCAGGTTTTGGGGAAGAGACTGGCAAACCAAGAGCTGCATTGTATGACAAGATTTGGGACAAAGCAATAATGGCCTAACCCAGGCTGGGTGCACAGTGGGTTGAGAGCAGCTCTGAAGAAAGAGACTTGAGGGTGTTGGTTACTGAGAAGCTCCCCAGGAGCCAGCAGTGCTTTCACGCAGCGCAGCAGGCAGCTGTGTGCTGGGCTGCAGCCAGAGCAGTGTGGCCAGCAGGGCAGGAGAGGGGATTTTACCCCTTAATTCTGCTCTGCTGAGACCCCCACCTCCAATCCTGCCTCCAGTTCTGGTTTCCCCAGCATAAGAAGGACACAGAGCTGTGGGAGTGAGTCCAGAGGAGGCCACAGAGGTGATCCAAGCACTGGAGCACCTCTGCTATGAGGACAGGCTGAGGCAGCTGGGGTTGTTCAGTCTGGAGAAGAGAAGGCTCTGGGGGAACCTTAGAGCTGCCTTGCAATACCTGAAGGGATCCTCAGGAAGGCTGCAGAAGGACTTTTCATCAGGGTGTCTAGAGACAGGACAAGGGGGAATGGTTTGAAGCTGAGGGAGAGCAGGGTGAGACTGGATGTTAGGAAGAACTTCTTCAGCACAAGAGTGATGACACTCTGGAGCAGGCTACCCAGGGAGGTGGTGGCTGCCTCCTCCCTGGGGGTGCTGAAGGCCAGGTTGGATGAGGCCTTGAGCAGCTGAGTCTGGTTGAGAAGTATCTCTGCCCATGGTGGGGAGGTTGGAGTAGATGATCTCTGAGGTCTCCTCCAACCTGAGCCATGCTATGATAGTGTCACTAATCTAATCAGAGTACTTAGAAATACTTTGCCCTCCACAAATTATTCTGATGTGGTTGATCTTGACAGTTTATTTTGTTTATTGGTTTTTTGTGTGTTTGGTTTGGGGATTTTTATTGGTTTGGGGTTTGTTTTGTTTGTTTGTTTGTGGTTTTTTGAGGTGGGGGCATTTGATAGGCCAGATATGAAATGCCCTAGGTAGAACCTTAAGTTCATCAGTCTCCAGGGAGACAGGAATGCTGCCAGGATACATTAAAGATTTAACTATAATTCCACAGATACACAGCTGATCACAGAATCACCAAGGCTGGAAGAGACCTCAAAGATCATCAAGTCCAACCTGTCACCACAGACCTCATGGCTAGACCATGGCACCAAGTGCCACGTCCAATCCCCTCTTGAACACCTCCAGGGACGGTGACTCCACCACCTCCCTGGGCAGCACATTCCAATGGCTAACAACTCTCTCTGGGAAGAACTTTCACCGCACCTCCAGCCTAAACTTCCCCTGTTGCAGTTTGAGACTGTGTCCTCTTGTTCTGGTGCTGGTTGCCTGGGAGAAGAGACCAACAGAGTATTCCTTTGCAATCTCAGGCACCCAGAAGAGGACCTACCTCCTTTTAACTCTAGGCATCTATGGCAAAGACATAGACATTTAATTCTGAGCAAGCTGCCCCAGCAACTCTGATATCCAGAACCAAAAAAGCTCAAGTTGTCTGCCCTAGAGGAGATGATATATGCTAGAGGTCTCTAGTTCTGTTCATTAACTTTACAAGCCTAGATGGCTGCATCAGATGCCTGAAGTTGAGAACTAAATCTCACCCTGATTAACTGTGCCAGAAATATCACTGATAATACAACCTTGCTTGGTGGTCTGGTTGTATGGCAGCTCAAATGACAGCAGTTACATTTCACTTAACTGATACAGGAGTGAAACTTAGCTTACTGAAATTCAACTTATTCCAAAATAGGAAGTGACCAGCATCACTTGGCCATCTGATTCCACTCACTACTAATCCATCTGTGTGCCCAGGTGGCCAAGAAGGCCAAAGGCATCCTGGCCTGCATCAGAAATAGTTTGGCCAGCAGGAGCAGGGAAGTCATATTGCCCTGGACTCAGCACTTGTTAGGCCACACCTTGAGTCCTGTGTCCAGTTCTGGGCTCCCCAATTTGAGAAAGATTTTGAGATAGTTGAACCTGTCCAGAGAAGGGCAACAAAGCTGGGGAGGGGTTTGGAGCACAGCCCTGTGAGGAGAGACTGAGGGAGCTGGGGTTGCTTAGCCTGGAGAAGAGGAGGCTCAGGGGAGACCTTCTTGCTCTCTACAACTACCTGAAAGGAGGTTGTAGCCAGGTGGGGGTTGGTCTCTTCTCCCAGGCAACCAGCACCAGAACAAGAGGACACAGTCTCAAGCTGTGCCAGGGGAGGTTTAGGCTGGAGGTGAGGAGAAAGTTCTTGCCAGAAAGAATAATTAGCCATTGGAAAGTGCTGCCCAGGGAGGTGGTGGAGTCACCATCCCTGGAGGTGTTCAAGAGGGGATTGGATGTGGCGCTTGGAGCCATGGTTTAGTTGTCATGAGGTGTTGGGTAAGAGGTTGGACTTGATGACCTCTGAGGTCTTTTCCAACCTGGCTGATTCTGTGATCATCTGTGAAAACACAGGTCCCTGTGTGGTTTTTCTCTTGTGCCCCACTGCAGTGTGCTGGTGAGAACCAGAGGGCATCATGGACACAGTATTTCCTCTGAAAATTAAGCCTGAGCCCTAAGCTTAGTTTAACCAACAAACTGAAAGATTAAGTTTTTTGATCCAGAGAATGCCTAAATATCACAGAATTATCTCCCACACTAGATGTAAGGACAGTGGGTTCCTGGGCTTGTATGGAGTAAAGCAGCAGGATAGAGAAGGCAGAGTGGTCAGGGCTGTGTTAGAAGCAATGAATCATAGAATCACAGAATGGTTTCAGTTGGAGAAGACCTTAAAGACACCATGTCCAACCATCGCGTTCCACTAAGTCTGGTAGAATTAAACCATGCCCTTCAGCACCACATCTCTGCCTCTTTGAAATACCTTCATCACTGAGAGAGCCATTGGAATGTGCTGCCCAGGGAGGTGGTGGAGTCACCATCCCTGGAGGTGTTCAAGAGGGGATTGGATGTGGGCACTTGGTGCCATGGTTTAGTCATGAGGTCTGTGGTGACAGGTTGGACTCGATGATCTTTGAGGTCTCTTCCAACCTTGGTGAACCTTATTGCTCTCTACAACTACCTGAAGGGAGGTTGTAGACAGGCAGAGGGAGGTGTTCAGGAGGAGACTTGATGGGGTGCTTGATGCCATGGTTTAATTGTTTAGGTGGGTTGGATTGGTTGATGGGCTGGATGCCATGATCTTGAAGGTCTCTTCCAACCTGGTTTGTTCTATTCTATTATTGTATTGTATCCTGTGATTCTGTAGGCATTCAGGTTCTTTCCAGGAAGTTGCAGAGAGCCAGAAATTCTGCCCTCAGCTTCCTTTTCTCCAGACTTAACAACCCCAGTTCCCTCAGTTGCTCCTCATGGGTACAATTTACTTAGGTCATTTTTAAGTCCTTCCCATATAGCAGAGGAGGATGCTAAAAACTGCTGCCTGCAAGATTGTCCCCTGGGTGCAGCCTGTTCTGAGGGTTGTGCTGTGCTGCAAATGACCTTGATGACTCCTTCCCCAGCAGTTTGTGTCAGGCCTGACTGAATCAGAGTCATAGAATGGTCTGAGTTGGAAGGGACCTCCAAAGATCATCTAGTCCCACCCCCTCTGCAGTCAGCAGGGGCACCCTCAACTAGATAAGGCTGCCCAGAGCCCTGCAAGTCTCACCTTGAATATCTCCAGGAATGGGGCCCCAACCAGATCCCTGGGCAGCCTCTTCCAGGGTTCTATCATCCCCCTAGTCAAGAATCTCTTACTAACATCCAATCTTAGTCTGCTCTTCTCTAGTTTGAAGACATTGCCCTTCAACCTGTCACTGCAGGTCTTTGTAAACAGTCTTTCTCCATCTTCTTTTAGGCCTCAGGTGCTGGAAGGTTCTTATTAGGTCTTCCTGAAGCCTTTTCTCCAGGTTGAACAACCCCAGCTCCCTCAGCCTGTCCTCATAGAAGAGGTCCTCCACCCCCTGATCATTTTCATGGCTCTCCTCTGGACCCTCTCCATCAAGTCCATGTCCTTCATAGATTGAGGGCTCCAGACCTCCAGCCCAGACAGGATGACCACTGCTTTCCACAGCATCTGCCAGCAGCTGGCAGAACTTGAACCTGGGGTTGCATATGGAAGAGACTGGACGGGGTGCTTGGTGCCATGGTTTAGCTGATTAGATGGTGTTGGATGATAGGTTGGACTCTATGATCTCAAAGGTCTTTTCCAACCTGGTCTGGTCTGGTCTGGTCTGGTCTGGTCTATTCTATTCTATTCTATTCTATTCTATTCTATTCTATTCTATTCTATTCTATTCTATTCCATTCCATTCCATTCCATTCCATTCCATTCCATATGTGAAGGTTGAACAGGGTGCAGCAGAAAGAAGCAATAACTCCTGACAGTGCAGCCTGGTGGAGTTTTGTGACTGCAGGGTTGAGGAAAGACTAAGTTTGGCAGCAGCAGCCAAAGCCTTCACTCAAGTTCAGTATCTACTGGACAGAATACAGAATATGGACTTAACCAGGTTGGAAGAGACCTTTGAGATCATCAAGTCCAACCTATCACCCAACACCATTTAATCAACTAAACCTGGCACCAAGCACCCCATCCAGTCTCTTTTTAAACACCTCCAGTGATGGTGACTCCACCACCTCCCTGGGCAGCACATTCCAATGGGCAATCTCTCGTTCTGGGAAGAGCTTCTTCCTAACATCCAGCCTTAGCTCACAAGCAGAAAATAAGGGGGTGGGGGGGGAACTTAAAGAGGGAGAGGGGGCGGAGGGAGGAAATACAGATAAAAAAGAAAAGGAGAAAAAAAGTACAAGAAATGGCAACACAGCAGAAGCCACCAGCTGACACAGCTCAGTGCCTAGGGAGGCAGGTTAGTGTCCCAGTGCTGTGCTGCTGGGAGGGTTTGACAGGCGTACGCTGAAAGGCACCGCTTAGAAGCCTTGAATTCTTCTAGCCTAGCCTCATGGAGCCTTTGCACTGCAGAGTCTGAAGCTCTCTCCACAGCCTTCATAATTCATTCTTAAAATGTGAGCTTAATGTGCAGCTACACTGGGTATTAAAGGGAAACAGATGGGAGAAGGAACACAGTGAATCACAGGGAATCTGTTCAAGAATTTTTCTAACCAAGGGATTTTTGTTTCCTTACTGAATCTGCCTTAAATACCAGAGAAAACTCAAGTCACCATATAAATGCCACTTCCACTGGCCCCTGCTTGATATTTGAAGCTTCAGGCTAGATACTGAGCTTGTTCAGGTTGGGATGTACCAAGGAGGAGAAGCAAGGCCCTTCTCATTGAATTTAAATGAGCTCTTTGTTCCTAGCCTGCCTTGGAAATCGAAGACTTTGATTTCTCTGATGACCATCTGGAATATTGTGCTTTGCAAAACCTCACAACTTGGCCTGCCTCCTATCAGCCATAAGCACACACTCTCGATTCCCAACACAAATCATACCTCATATCCAAACTTACTGTAACTCCAGACGACCACATCTCCCTGGGCAACTGCCCCAAGGCAGAAGGAGGCTGTGTGGTTACATAAATAGGATGCTTGGAAGCATGGAGTGAGGTCAGCTGGCAGAGTTCCCACAGTCAGAAAGCCCAGCCAGGATTTCCATTGCTGTTCAATCCGTTAGGATGGAGGAAGAGTGTGTTTGATGATCTCAGCTGCAGCTTGGGGGCTGATATTCTTTCAGGGCTGGATAAATAATAAATGGCCCTGGTGATGGATTCCTCTAAAATGTGCTAATAATTTTAGCATAATGGACTGAATGCTGGAGGTGCAGGTTTGTGCCTGCCACTGGCTGGAGCCAAATGATCTGGTTTTGCAGTGGTCTGTAAGTTAACAGGAAATCAGGGCCTGCTGTGAAGCTGGGGGAGGAAATGATCAAGGCAAGTATCACCTTGATACTTCTAGAACTGAATGGCTTTTAGGGAGCAGAAGCTTTAGCTGAATATCTCTCACTGAGCTTGATGAAGAAGTGAATGGGTGAAGCTGAAAGCAATGCAATGGAATGCAAAGAATGGAATGGAATGGAATGGAACGGAATGGAAAGAATGGAATGGAATGGGATAGAATAAAATAGAATAGCATGGAATGGAATGGAGTGGAATGGAATGGAATGGAGTGGAATGGAATGGAATGGATGGAATAATAGAATAGAATAGAATAGATAGATAGAATAGAATAGAATAGAATAGAATAGAATAGACCAGACAGGTTGGAAGAGACCTTCGAGATCATCGTGTCCAACACGTCATCCAGCACCATCTAATCAACTAGATCAGACCAAGAGGTGAAATGGCTTCTTGTGCTTAGATTCTAGGTGAGGAAGTGAATGGGTGAAGCTGAAAGCTATGGAATATCAGGAGATCAGACCAGGAGGTGAAATGGCTTCTTTGTGCTTGGAGCACAAGCCCTATGAGGAGAGGCTGAGGGAGCTGGGGTTGCTTAGCCTGGAGAAGAGGAGGCTCAGGGGAGACCTTCTTGCTCTCTACAAAGAGAAGTTGTAGCCAGGTGGGGGTTGGTCTCTTCTCCCAAGCAACCAGCACCAGAACAAGAGGACACAGTCTCAAGCTGTGCCAGGAAAGGTTTAGGCTGGATGTTAGGAAGAAGCTCTTCACAGAAAGAGAGATTGGCCATTGGAATGTGCTGCCCAGGGAGGTGGTGGAGTCACCACCCCGGAGGTGTTTAAGAGGGGCCTAGATGAGGCACTTGGTGCCATGGTTTAGTTGCTTACATGGTGTTGGGTGATAGGTTGGACTTGATGATCTCGAAGGACTTTTCCAACCTGCTTAATTCTGTCCCATTCTAGAGTCTACAGGGAATATTTTGCCTGTGTTCTCTGCTACAAGTTTTGAGTGAAAGATTTCTAAGCAGCCTTTGAAGTGATCTGCAAAAGTAATTGGGGTTTATTTGTATTGTCCCCCATCTTGAAGAGAAATGTTTTGGTTTGATGTGCTGTCAGCTGGTTGGCATGTACTTTTGGTTCGGCTGTCTGTTTGTTTTGTGACCCCGTGCCTCATACTGCAGTAATCTGTGCTGCTGGAACGAGATGATCAGAGATTAATATCTGCCTCGACGGAAATAATCCTCTTGGCTCTGCTGCGTGGCAAAGTGGCAGGGCTGGAGTTTTTTTCGCAGCGTTTTTGATCTCACCCACTGGGTGAGGAGCTGTGCTGCTCTGAGTGAGGCTACAGGAACAGTACCCCCCCTGCTGTTCCCCCTTTTGTAGGAGGGAAGGGCTTTGCACCATCCATTTGGCTGGAACACTGTGCTCATCTTGGCTTGCATCCACAGAGGCTAGTGATGGGGAAGCGTGGATGTGGCTGGTGGTCTCTCTTTCATGGAATCGTAGAATCAATAAGGTTGGAAAAGACCTCAAAGGCCATCAGGTCCAACCTGTCACACATCACCTCATAACTCAGTCGTTCGCCTTTGGAATGTGCTGCCCAGGGAGGTGGTGGAGTCACCATCTCTGAAGGTGTTCAAGAGGGGATGGACATGGCACTTGGTGCCATGGTCTAGTCATGAGGTCTGTGGTGACAGGTTGGACTCGATGATCTTTGAGGTCTCTTCCAACCTTGGTGATTCTGTGACTCCTAAACCATGGCACCAAGTGCCACATCCAGTCCCTTATTGAACACCTCCAGGGAGGGTGACTCCACCACCTCCCTGGGCAGCCACATTCCAATGGCCAACAACTCTCTCTGGGAAGAACTTTCTCCTCACCTTGAGCCTAAACCTCCCCTGGCACAGCTTGAGACTGTGTCCTCTTATTCTGGTGCTGGTTTTCTGGGAGAAGAGACCAACCCCCTCCTGGCTACAACCTCCCTTCAGGGAGTTGTAGAGAGCAAGAAGGTCTCCCCTGAGCCTCCTCTTCTCCAGGCTAAGCAACCCCAGCTCCCTCAGCCTGTCCTCACAGGGCTGTGCTCCAAACCCCTCCCCAGCCTTGTTGTCCTTCTCTGGACACCTTCAAGATTCTCAGTGTCCTTCCATTCATCTTTCATTTCCACTTACTTTGCCTTTAGAGTGTGAAGTAGAGTCACAGGATCACAGGATGTTTAGGGGTTGGAAAGGACCTCCAAAGGTCATCGAGTCCAACCCCCGCGCCGGAGCAGGACCATAGAATCTAGCACAGCTCACACAGGATCTTGGAAGTGTCCAGGGAAGGAGACTCACAACCACTTTTAGAGCAGGAGATAAACATCCAAGATATTTTTTGCCCTCTATTGCAAGGAAAGAAAACTCATCTCTTTTAGGAACAAGTTCTGCACCATGGAGATGGTGGAACACTGGAACAGGTTGTCCAGGGAGGTGGTTGAGTCCTCATCCCTGGAGATACTCAAGATGAGGCTTGACAAGGCTGTGGACAACCTGATCTAGTTGGGGATGTCCCTGCTTATTGCAGGGGAGGGCAGGGCAGGGGTTGGACTAATTGACCCTTGGAGGTCCCTTCCAACCCAGGCCATTCTATGATCTGTTACCAAGAGGGCACAGGCATCTGTGGTGGTGTCAACGTTCAGAGCTCTCATTTGCAGAAGGCATCTAATGCTGGTGTCAAGGTTCAGGTTGCAGGTACAGGTATTTCAGTCTTCCAAAAGGCTCTGTCTGGCCTGATGCTTGGTTTCCCCTGAGGCAGGAGAAGACATTAAACACAGTTGCAAGTTGCAGAGGTGCAGTCCTGTAGCTGTTCTGTAAGACATAAGCTTGCAGCTTCAGGGGTCTTGAAGGCTGGAGGATGTGTAAACAAACCTCCTTTTCACCTTTGCAAGAAGAGGGCATCCTGGTGGTTTTCTGTGCTCCTCTGGTGGCACAAAGCAAACCTGCAAGCTGCTGGCCTAGGCAGACAGTCCCCTATATGACTCTCAAGTAGGCAGGCTGTCTCTGCTCGTTCACTGTGGCCAAGAAGTCCAATGGGATCCTGGGGTGCTTTAAGAGGAGTGTGTCCAGCAGATCCAGGGAGGTTCTCCTCCCCCTCTACTCTGCCCTGATGAGGCCACACCTGGAATATTGCAGCCAGTTCTGGGCACCCAGTTCAGGAGGGACAGGGATCCAACAGAGGGCTACAAGGAGGATTGAAGGACTGGAGCACTGCCTGATGAGGAGAGGCTGAGAGACCTGGGGCTGTTTAGTCTGGAGGGGTGAAGACTGAGAGGGGATCTAATAAATGTCTACAAATATATAAGGGCTGGGGGTCAGGAAGGAAGGGACAGCCTCTGCTCACTTGTGCCCTGGGATAGGACAAGGGGCAATGGATGGAAACTACAGCACAGGAGATTCCACCTCAATGTGAGGAGGAACTTCTTCATTGTGTGGGTCCCAGAGCACTGGAACAGGCTCCCCAGAGAGGTTGTGGAGTCTCCTCTGGGACTTTCCAGCCCTGTCTGGATGTGTTCCTGTGTGACCTGTGCTAGATTCTATGGTTCTGCTTTGACAGAGTGTTGGACTTGATGACCTTGGGAGGTCCCTTTCAACCCCTACCATCCTGTGATCCTGTGTGTTGGTTCTTTCAGTCCATAGCCTGAATGGTGGATCCCTCACGATGAATTAACACTTAGCCAGCCCTGTACCTTTGTGCACCACTGTTCAAGCCCTGAGGTGTGCCAAGTAAACAGCAAAGGAGGAACAATGCTTCATCCTCTCCCTGATGCTGCTCCTTGTGGAATATGCTGTAGTTCCATTTGATGAGACAAGTCACAAGACTTCTTCCCCTTCTTCTGCCTTGCTTTTTAGTGTTTCTGTACAGCTTAATAGATCTCTGCCATCCTCTGTTTGGCAATGTTCTTCCTGGATCAGTTCTGAATTCCCCATAGTTTTTGTGCAGGCCCAGCAACATCTTCTGGGTGCTGGCAAGACACAGTGCCATACCAACCCTACTGGTCATCTGTCCTAGTGGGCAAAGTCCTTTCTAGACCAAAGGTGGCAGGAACACTGGATCTGGTTTACAGTGACTTGGGTGGAGATGTTCCTTACCCACCTCCTCAATGGAAGCAATGGGAGAGTGAAGGTGAGCACTTCTCCTGTTCTTTTGCAGGTGGGTGTTGTGTGGCACGTGGCTTTGGTACCCTGTGTCACCCTAGTAACAGCAAGTCCTTGTTTCCTGGCAACTGTCAGGGTTGCTAAGAGAAATCAGCAGGATTTGTAAATCTGATGTCTTTGACATCATCCACTCACACTACATCGAGAGGGAGAATCACAGAATTGGCAGGGTTGGAAGGGACCTCAAGGATCAGCCAGTTCCAACCCCTGCCATGGCCAGGCACACTTCACACTAGATCAGGTTGCTCAGAGCCACATCCAGCCTGGCCTTCAAAACCTCCAGGGAGGAGGCTTCCACCACCTCCCTGGGCAACCTGTGTCCCACCACCCTCATGGGGAAGAACTTCTTCCTAACATCCAAGCTGAATCTGCCCATTTCTATTTTTGCTCCATTTCCCCCAAGTCCTATCACTCCCTGACACCCTGAGAAGTCCCTCCCCAGCCTTCTTGTAGCTCCCTTCAGATACTGAAAGGCCACAATATGGTTTCCCCAGAGCCTTCTCTTCTGCAGACTGAACAGCCCCAACTCTCTCAGCCTGTCCTCATAAGAGGAGCTCCAGCCCTCTAATCATCCTCATGGCCCTTCTCTGGACACATCCCAGTACCTCCAAATCCTTCCTGTAATAGAGGCTCCAGAACTGGACACAGTGCTCCAGGTGGGGTCTCACCAGAGCAGAGCAGAGGGGGAGAATCACCTCCCTCGACCTGCTGGCTCTGCTTCTCTTGCTGCAGCCCAGGATGGGATTGGCTTTCTGGGCTGCAAGTGCACACTGCTGGCTCATGTTGAGCTCCTCATCCACCAGCACCCCCAAGTTCTTTTCTTCAGGGTTGCTCTCAAGCCAGTCCCTGACCAGCCTATATCAGTGCCTGGCATTGCCCTGGGCAGATGCAGGACCCTGCCCTTGGTCTTGTTGAAGCTCATGAGGTTGGCTTGTGCCCACCTCTCCAGCCTGTCAGGTCCTCTGGATGGCATCCCTTCCCTCCAGTGTGTTCTGCTGCACCACACAGCTTGGTGTATCATCAGCAAACCTGCTGAGGGTGCACTCAATGCCACTGTCCATGGCACCCACAAAGATGTTGAACAAGACTGGCCCAGGACTGATCCCTGAGGGACTCTGCTTGTCACTGGCCTCCACTGGGACATGGACCATTGACAGCCACTCTTTGGGTGCAGCCATCAAGCCAGTTCTGTATCCAGTTCTGGGCCCCTCAGTTCAAGAAAGACAGTGAGCTGCTTGAGAGAGTGCAGCACAGAGCCATGAGGATGATTAGGGGAATGGAACATCTCCCATATGAGGAGAGACTGAGGGAGCTGAGGGCTCTGCAGCTTGGAGAAGAGGAGACTGAGAGGTGACCTCATCAATGTTTATAAAGATGTAAAGGGTGAGTGCCTAGAGGCTGGAGCCAGGCTCTGCTCAGTGGGGCCCAATGACAGCATAAGGGGCAATGGGTGGAAGTTGAGGTACAGGACGTTTCCCATAAGTATGAGGAAGAAATCTTTCCCTGTGAGAGTGACAGCACCCTGGAGCAGGCTGCCCAGGGGGGGTGTGGAGTCTCCCTCTCTGGAGATACTCAAAACTTGCCTGCATGCATTCCTGTGTTAACCTGGTGTGGGTGCTCCTGCTCTGGCAGAGGGTTGACTGGATGAGCTTTCAAGGTCCCTTCCAGCCCCTGAAATTCTGTGATCTGTCCCACTCTAAACTAGGACAGATGCTCTGGTTCCCCAGTGCATTGCATAGGTGGTTTCATGGAGAAAGCAGTTTTCCCCAAGCCATCTCCTCCACCAGAGCTTCATTCTTAAAACGTTTTGCTCCACAAGCCCACCTGTCCGTAGGCCCTGGTGTGAAAGCTGTAGCTGGAGTGGGGAGCGTGTGGGTAGGGGAAGGAAGAGCAGATTCAGCAAGGCATTACTCCAGCTTAGCTCTGTGCAATTCAGGGGAGTTACAGGCAGTGCAAATCTGAAGCAGCACAGTGATGAATTGATAAATCCTATTTGCTCGCATCTGCCCACTCCGAGCCAGAGCTGAAGACGTTACTACCTCCTGGTGCATGCCAGCCCATGTGCAGAGGGAGTTGTTGTGCTCTCTGCAGTGCACAGGAGACAGATGGTGAAGCCCACCCGTTCTGAAGCGTGCCTACAGAGAGGAGAGGTTTTGCAGTGCCGTGGTGCTGGCAGACGATGCAGCAGCGGGATTCCTACAGGCCAGAGAGCTGGCTAGCCTCAGAAATGGCTTTTGATCAGGGGTCTCTTCTGGCACCCTTGTGTCCCATGGTGTGTGGCACACACCACTGATGGGAGACTGGGTACAGCTCTAGCTGGACCAACAGCTGACCCGGATTTGGCAGGGGGAGGCTTGGATGTTAGGAACAAGTTGGAATGGAATGGAATGGAATGGAATGGAATGGAATGGAACGGAACGGAACGGAACGGAACAGAACAGAACAGAACAGAACAGAACAGAATAGAATAGAATAGAATAGAATAGAATAGAATTGAATAGAATTGAATAGAATAAAATAGACTAGGTTGGAAGAGACCTTCAAGATCATCAAGTCCAACCTATCATCCAACACCATCTAATCAACTAAACCATGGCACCAAGCATCCCATCAAGACCCTTATTGCTCTCTACAACTACCTGAAGGGTGATTGTAGCCAGGTGGGGGTTGGTCTCTTTTCCCAGGCAGGCAACACCAGAACAAGAGGACACAGTCTCAGGCTGCACCAGGGGAGGTTTAGACTGGATGTTAGGAGGAAGTTCTACACAGAGAGAGTGATTGCCCATTGGAATGTGCTGCCCAGGGAGGTGGTGGAGTCACCTTCATTGGAGGTGTTCAGGAGGAGACTTGATGGGGTACTGGGTGCCATGATCTAGTTGTTGGGTGGGGTTGGATTGGTTGATAGGTTGGACACGATGATCTTGAAGGTCTCTTCCAACCTGGATTTATTGTATTGTATTGTATTGTAAGTCCAACCTATCACCCAACACCATCTAATCAACTAAACCATGGCACCAAGCACCCCATCCAGTCTCTTCTTAAACACCTGCAGTGATGGTGACTCCACCACCTTCCTGGGCAGCACATTCCAATGGCAAATTACTCTTTCTGTGCAGATCTTTCTCCTCACCTCAAGCCTAAACTTCCCCTGGACTGTGTCCTCTTGTTCTGGTGCTGGTTGCCTGGGAGAAGAGACCAACCCCCACCTGGCCACAACCTCCTTTCAGGTAGTTGTAGAGAGCAAGAAGGTCACCCCTGAGCCTCCTCTTCTCCAGGCTAAGCAACCCCAGCTCCCTCAGCCTCTCCTCACAGAGCTGTGCTCTACCACTTTCTGTTCAAGGTCTGTGGAAAATTTTGAAGGTGCAGCCTGTAAAACCACCACAGCACTGGACCATAGGGAAGAAAGCTAGCTCATCTCAACTGCTGGCCCACAGGAGTAGAGAACCAGGAGGGCAATGTTCTTCACCCCTTCTAAAATTACAGCAAATCCTCTGTGTTTGCACTCTGTGGGCAGAACCTCTTTTGGTTAGGGGAAAGGGCAGAACAGGTTAATGGAGAGGATGTCTTTACCCTAGAGGGACCACATTTATTTAGCTGTGCAAGTGGGGCTTGTGACAAGAAAGCAAAGCCCTGTGCACTATTGCAGTAGCCACCAGAAGTCCTGGGGATGTTCAGAAATGCTCAGTTTTGTACCTGCAGCTGACAGGACTTTTGTGTTGGCCTTCATGGCAGCATCAGCCTCCCAAATGAAGAAGATATACATCACTAAGAGGAGAATGAAATTAGCAATGAGTGTCATACAATCATAGAATTGTTAGGGTTGGAAGGGACCCCAAGGATCATGTGGTTCCAACCCCCGTGCCATGGGCAGGGACACCTCACACTAGAGCAGGTTGCCCAGAGACACATCCAGCCTGGCCTTCAAAACCTCCAGGGAGGAGGCTTCCACCACCTCCCTGGGCAACCTGTGCCAGTGTCTCACCACCCTCATGGGGAAGAACTTCTTCCTAAATTCCAATCTGAATCTACTCATTTCCATTTTTGCTCCATCCCCCCCAGCCCTATCACTCCCTGACACCCTGAAAAGTCCCTCCCCAGCTTTCTTGTAGCCCCCTTCAGATCCTGGAAGGCCACAATATGGTTTCCTCAGAGCCTTCTCTACTCTAGCCTGAACAACCCCAACTCTCTCAATCTGTCTTCATAGGAGAGGTGCTCCTCATCTTGTATTTCATCTTCTGTTACTGTCATTTTTTATCTGCCTGGCTAATAATCCTTGTGTCCATAGAAAGCCTGCCCTAGTGTTCTATTTCCTGCTGTGCTCAAAGCAAGGGGAGCTTCCTGAAGTCCTTTCATCAAAAGCTGTTCTGTGACCCATGAGTTCCTTGCGTGGTGGAGTCACCTTCATGGGAGGTGTTCAGGATGAGGCTTGATGGGGTGCTTGGTGCCATGGTTTAGTTGTTTGGGTGGGTTGTATTGTATGTAGTGTATTGTATTGTATGATTTAGGTGGGTTGGATTGGTTGATAGGTTGGACGCGATGATCTTGAAGGTCTCTTCCAACCTGGTGGTGTATTGTATTGTATTGTATTGACTGTTTACACTGGGTGAGACCCTAGAACAGGTTGCCCAGGGAGGTAGTGGAGCCTCATCCCTGGAAGTTTTTAAGGGCCAGGCTGGATGTGGCTCTGAGCAACCTGCTGTAGTGTGAGGTGTCCCTGCCCATGGCAGGAGGGTTGGAACTGGACGATCCTGGGGTCCCTTCCAACCCTAACAGTTCCATGATTCCCTTCTTGCAGCTCACTGCCTCAGACAAAAAAATATATACCCAAAGCAAACATCAGCTCTGACTTGGGAGTGGATCCTGTAAGGGCAACATTTCTCAGGTGAAAGTGGTGTTCCCACATTAGCAGAGAGAGACACTGTGTCAGTATGAGAAGGGGAAGAAGTGATCCGTTCTAGTGCAGCTGTCATTTGAGAGGTGCTTTCATCCCTCTGCCTTATGCAAGCATAAGAGAGTATTGTAGACACCAGATATGGGGGTTACAGGTATGTGAAATGGATTCACACACCTACCAGGCATCCCTTTCAGACTAGGCTGTCCTAGAAGGGCTGTGTGGGATTAAAGAACATTGTGGCTGAATCCAGATATGATTAACTTTTTCTTCTCCTTCCATTTTCCCTCCCCTTTGTTTATATAAAACGTTCCAGTAGCTCTTTTTTTCCCCCTACACTTTGCCCTGGTCAGGCCACCTCTATTGTATCCAGTTCCAGGGCTTCTCAGCTCAAGAAGGACCTTGAGGGAACTGCTGGAAAGAGTCCAGTGCAGAGTCACAAAGCTGCTGAAGGCAGTGGAACATCTCCCTGCTGAGGACAGGCTGAGGGAGCTGAGGCTCTTTAGCTTGGAGCAGAGGAGCCTGAGGGGTGCCCTCATTCACGTTGGTAAAGATGTGCAGGGCAGTGTCAGGAGGCCAGAGCCAGGCTCTGCTCAGGGATGCCCAGTGATAGGAGAAGGGGCACTGGGTGCAAGCTGGAGCAGAGGAGGTGCCAGGAGAACAGAAGGGAAATTTTTTTCCATGTGAGGGTGCCAGAGCCCTGGAGCAGGCTGCCCAGAGAGGTTGTGGAATCTCCTTCTCTGGAGACATTCCAAAGCCACCTGGATTCATTCCTGTGTGTCCTGCTCTAGGTGATCGTGCCCTGGCAGGGGTTGGCCTGGATGATCTGTGGAGGTCCTTTCCAGCCCCTAACATTCTGTGGTGTTTCACAATGACATGATTCTTGTTTTTATAGTGATCTCTCTCTGCTCAGAAGTTCCTACCTGGAAACTCCTACAGGGCGAAGCTGTCCCTTAAGGACCAAAGGGCAGTCTCATACAAAGGAGTGGGATAGTACTCTGAGCTACCTAGAGCTATTTGCCTGTGTTGCAGAGACCTGAGTTTTGGAGGAGAGAAATTATTTGATGTCTGACTTGAGTCCTTGACTTCTGGAGCTCAGCCATGTCCATTTCTAAATTGAATCATGGTAGTCAGGGGCATGATGACAGCTGGAAACGGCCAGGTGAACCTCTCCTGTCCTCCAGCAGAGACAAGGAGGAAGAGGGAGACTGGGAGAGCTGGGGCTATGCAGTCTGGAGAAGAGAAGGCTCCAAGGAGACCTTATTGTGGCCTTCCAGTATCTGAAGGGAGCTACAAGAAAAGACACCCTACTTTTTAGGGTGTCAGGGAGTGATAGGACTAGGGGGAATGGATACAAGCTGGATGAGGAGAGATTTAGATATAGAAAAGGGTAGATTCAGGTTGGACTGTTAGGAAGAAGTTCTTCCCCATGAGGGTGGTGAGACACTGGCACAGGTAGCCCAGGGAGGTGGTGGAAGCCTCATCCCTCGAGGTTTTGAAGGCCAGGCTGGATGTGGCTGTGAGCAACTTGATTTAATGTGAGGTGTCCCTGCCCATGGCAGGGGGGCTGGAACTGGATGATCCTTGGGGTCCCTTCCAACCCTCACAACTCTACGATTCTGTGAACAGCTGGGAAACTGGACATGGAGCACATGACAGGTGCGGCTTGCTGTGCCCTGCTGCAAGAGACTGGCTTGACAAATGCAGGAAAGGTGAGAGGCTGGCTGCTTTCCACTTCAAGCTCCCTGACTTTGTAAGGTCATGGCACGGCTGCCTCGCTTCCCCGCGTGCTGCACCGGCTGCCGCCCTGCCAGCGCTAATGCGCAGCGGCTGTGGAGCTGTGCTGCAGCTCGGCACAGCAGGCTGCAGCCAAGTCTGGATGACTTTGCAGATGCTGGTGCTGCGCATGAAATGACCTGAGACGAGCCAGGATGCAGCTCTTGGGGTAGCACTGGAGCACTTCCCGCAGGGAACTGGCCTTGCTGTGTATTCCTTATCCAGGTGGAATGCCTCACCAAGGAATTGCTTTGCAAAATGTGCTTTAAGAGAAGTCTGTCCAGCAGATCCAGGGAGGTTCTCCTCCCCCTCTCTGCTCTGCCCTGGTGAGGTCAGGATCTCAGGTAGTGATAGGGCTAGGGGGAATGGAATGAAGCTGGAGGTGGGGAGATTCAGGCTGGATGTGAGGAGGAAGTTCTTCCCCATGAGAGTGGTGAAGCCCTGGAATGGGTTGTCCAGGGAGGTGGTTGAGGCCCCGTCCCTGGAGGTATTTAAGGCCAGGCTGGATGAGGCTTTGGCCAGCCTGCTCTAGTGTGGGGTGTCCCTGCCCATAGCAGGGGGGTTGGAACTAGCTGATCCTTGTGGTCCCTTCCAACCCTGACTGATACTATGATACTATGAGGCCACACCTGGAGTATTGCATCCAGTTTTGGGCTCCCCAGTTCAGGAGGGACAGGGATCTGCTTGAGAGAGTCCAGCAGAAAAGCACAAGGATGACTAAGGGACTTGAGCATCTCCCCTATGAAGAGAGACTGAGAGCCCTGGGGCTGTTTAGTCTGGAGAAGAGAAGGCTGAGAGGGGGTTTAATAAATGCCTATAAATATCTGAGGGCTGGGTGTCAAGAGGGAGGGGACAGGCTCTGCTCAGTTGCAGCCTGTGATAGGACAAGGGGTAATGGATATAAACTACAGCACAGGAGGTTCTTCTTCACTGTAAGGGTCACAGAGCACTGGAACAGGCTCCCCAGAGAGACTGTGGAGTCTCCTTCTCTGGTGACTTTCAAGCCCTGTCTGGATGTGTTCCTGTGCAACCTGGGCTAGATTCTGTGGTCCTGCTCTGGCAAGGGGGGGTGGACTGGACGATCTTTTGGAGGTCCCTTCCAACCCCTGTGATCCTGTGGCAGATGCAGCTGGCTGTGGAGAGAAGGCATTTGTGTTTCAAAGGCAGGGAGAGTTTTTCCTTGCCCTCTATGAAAAATAAAAGAGGCACTTGGGAGCCATGAGGAAAATGTTACCAAGAGCTCTGTGGCTCATTCTGTATCCCCTAAGAAATCTAATTCAGACAGCTGCACACAGCAAAGTCCTTTCCTTCACAGTATCCAGCACCACTTCTTCTCCATGGAAGTGCACAGCTCTGGTTCTGAGCAGGCAAAATGTCAGAGCTTCATCTGTCTCCCTCCCTCCTACCAGATGATAAGCCAGCAAGTGCCTTTCTAATGACAGACTAGAACCCTGCAGTCCAATATGTGCTTGTGCCCTCCCCACAAGTACAATCATCTCCAACATGCCCACAAGAACCCCATGCAGTGCCACAGGCTGGGGTCAAAGTGGCTGGAGAGCAGCCAGAGAGAAAGGGACCTGGGGGTACTGGTTGATAGTAGGCTGAACATGAGCCTGCAGTGTGCCCAGGCAGCAAGAAGGCCAATGGCGATCTGGCCTGCATCGGAACAGTGTGGCCAGCAGGAGCAGGGAGGTCATCATTTGCCACTGTACACTGCACTGGTTAGGCCGCACCTTGAGTACTGTGTCCAGTTCTGGGCCCCTCAGTTTAGGAAAGATGTAGAGGTGCTGGAAGGTGTCCAGAGAAGGGCAACAGAGCTGGGGAGGGGTTTGGAGCACAGCCCTGTGAGGAGAGGCTGAGGGAGCTGGGGTTGTTTAGCCTGGAGAAGAGGAGGCTCAGGGGAGACCTTCTTGCTCTCTACACCTCCCCAAAGGGAGGTTGTAGCCAGGTGGGGCTTGGTCTCTTCTCCCAGGCAACCAGCACCAGAACAAGAGGACACAGTTACAATCTGTACCAGGGGAGGTTTAGGCTGGATGTTAGGAAGAAATTCTTCACAGAAAGAGAGATTTGATGGGGTGCTTGGTGCCATGGTTTAGTTGATTAGATGGTGTTGGATGATAGGTTGGACTTGATGATCTCTGAGGTCTTTTCCAACCTGGTCAATTCTATTCGACTTCCTATTTATGCATTCTATTCGTTCTATATATTCTATTCTAAAAAGATATGCTCACTGTATCAAGGCAGCTCAGGTGCTGAGGAGTCAGTCTGCTGGCTTATATGCCAGCCCTGACTCCTTGAAGCTAGACTCTGACTTGGGAGACAGCACTAAGGTTATGCTACAGGTCCAAAAAAAGAGGATTGCAAAACTTTTTACTCCTCCACCTCCCATCTCAAAAAGAAAGAAGAAGAAGAGGCCACATCTTGAGTGCTGTGTCCAGGTTTGGGCACCTCAATACAAGAGAGATGTGGAGGTGCTGGAGCCAGTCCAGAGGAGGGCAAGGAAGCTGGGGAAGGGCCTGGGGAATAAATCTGATGAAGAGCAACTAAAGGACATGGGGATGGTTAGTTTGAGGAGGCTGAGGGGAGACCTCATTGCTGTCTACAACTACTTGAAAGGACATTGTGGAGAGGCTGTGCTGGTCACTTCTGCCAGGTAATCAGCGATAGAACAAGAGGGAATAGCCTCAAGCTGCCACTGGGGAGGTTTAGACTGGACATAAGGAACCATTTTTTCATGGCAAGAGTGGTCAGGCATTGGAATGTGTGCCCAGGGAGGTGGTGGAGTCCCCAAGCCTGGCTGTGTTTCAAGGTGGTTTGGATGTGGTGCCTGGGGATGTGGTTTAGGGCTAAACTTTCTAGAGTAAGGCTCTGGGTTGGACTTGGTGATCCTGAGGATCTTTTCCAACCTGACTGTTTCTGTGATCTGAAGGCCATTGCTCCCTGAGGTGGCTGCCCACCCTTGCTTCTCAGTTGTGATCCAGATGCAGCCTCCAGCAAAAGCCCTCAGGCTTTTAACCTACTTAGCAAGGCTGAGGCTGCGTTGGCTGCTTTTAGTTGGAAGAGGAGCTGAGGAGGCAGAGAGGCAGTAGCCCAGCAGCAGAGCTCTTTTGAATCTGTGCTCTTGGATGGCAGCCCTAGCTAGAGAAGGGGACCTACCAGTTGGCTGACAGGGGGACAGGAAGCAAAATGACCTGTGGAGCTCCTTGTGTTACAAGGTGGCTCCCTAGCATGGGCTGCATTAAGCCTGCAGGACTTGGGGTGCCCTGGTTCTGACAAGTAAGGATTTTCAAGGCAGGGCTGCCTGACCAGCAGCACTGAACATGTCCTTGCTTTGCATGCAGCAAGCATGGGGAAAAGAGCCTGAGAAAAACAGTAGCTGCTGCTGCCAACTCCATGAGGCAGCTGACTTCTCAGATGTCAGGAGGGTCTGAAACATCAAAGGGGCTCCTCCTGAACTATCTGACCTTTCACTACACACATCCCGGTGCTAATACCCAGCAGATTATCTTTGCCTCGCTTTCTGCTACTGTGTTCTTGTCCTGGGTGCAACTCCCCTGCTTTGAACACGCTCCACGCTGG
>CM037632.1:7213480-7250341 GCA_015227895.2 Colaptes auratus | reverse complement strand
GTTAATTATCACAGTATCACAGGTATCACAGTATAACCAAGTTGGAAGAGACCCCAAGGATCATCAAGTCCAACCTGCCAACAGACCTCACAACTAGACCACCACCAAGTCACCATCCAATCTCCCCTTGAACACTCCAGGGACGGCGACTCCACCACCTCCCTGGGCAGCCCATTCCAATGACGATGACTCGCTCAGTGAAGAACTTCCTCCTCACCTCGAGTCTAAACCTCCCCTGGCACAAAGCTTGAGACTGTGTCCTCTTGTTCTGGTGCTGGTTGCCTGGGAGAAGAGACCAACCCCCCCTGTCTACAACCACCTTTCAGGTAGTGTAGAGGGCAATGAGGTCACCTCTGATCCTTCTCTTCTCCAGGCCAAGCAACCCCAGCTCCCTCAGCCTCTTCCTCATAGGGCTTGTGCTCAAGGCCTCTCACCAGCCTTGTGCCCTTTTCTGGACACGTTCAAGTATCTCGATGTCCTTCTTAAACTGAGGGGCCCAGAACTGGACACAGGACTCAAGGTGTGGCCTAACCAATGCAGAGTACAGGGGCAGAATGACCTCCCTGCTCCTGCTGGGCACACTATTCCCAATACAGGCCAGGATGCCATTGGCCTTCTTGGCCACCTGGGCACACTGTTGGCTCATGTTTAGGTGGGTGTCAATCAGCACCCCCAGGTCCCTCTCTGTTTGGCAGCTCTCCAGCCACTCTGACCCCAGCCTGTAGCTCTGCATGGGGTTGCCGTGGCCAAAGTGCAGCACCCGGCACCTATTCTATTCTATTCTATTCTATTCTATTCTATTCTATTCTATTCCATTCCATTCCATTCCATTCCATTCCATTCCATTCCATTCCATTCCCGGAGCTGCTTGAGCTCACTAATCTGGCAGAAAAAGCAATGTAACACAGCCACAACAGCAAAGCAGACTTACTTTTTTTTCTGTCAAATTAGTTGAGATGGAAAGCAAGTAAGTGCCAGGGCCAGTGTTAAGGAAAGGATGGTGAATGTCAATAGTGGGGGGAAGAGAGGAAGCAGGGAGGAGTGAAATCCTCAGCCTTTGGTGTCACTTAGATTGTCACAACTGCTTGTTTGAGCTCAACTTGGTGCTTGCAGCAATACCCCAGGACAAGGTCTTGCAAGGTGCCATTATCTTTCAACTGGAATCCAGCTGGGCTCTGGATTGCAGCAGATGTGGGCCTTCTAAAACTATGAGAAGAATTTATTCCAATCAAGATCAAGCTCTGTGAGAGCAAAATGTCCTGATTACTGCACAGGGTTTGATGCAAGCTTGTCAAATCGTTCCTTGACCTTCGCTTTGACCATGCTATGTTTTTCCATGTTAAAGCCAAGAGGTCTTTCCACTAAAAGCAAACCAGTTATTCTTAAAATATGGCTAAAATATATTGTCTGGCCTGGCTTCCTAAATGGTTGTCAAGGACAGTTCAGGCAAACTAAGCTTTGACACCTTCTGAACAAGGATGCATAATTTCTTGCTGCTTTTAAGGCAGTAAAGAATTTGCCTTCTGGTGAGCGAGGTTGCTGCCAGGTACTGAGTAATGCAACCAGAAAGATGGTTAGATCCCAATTCTGCAAAGCACTTAGTGTGAACTCAGCTTTAAGCCCATCAGGTAGTTTAGATGCACTGACCTTTGAGATTGTTGCTTAAAAAGGCCAATGCCATTCTGGGGTGGATTAGAAGGGTTGTGGTTCGTAGGCCAAGAGAGGTTCTCCTCCCTCTGTACTCTGCCCTGCTGAGGCCACATTTGGAACGTTGTGTCCAGTTCTGGGCCCCTTGGTTCAAGAAAGACCTCAGGGAACTGCTTGAAAGTATCCAGCTCAGAGCCACAAAAAATGATGAAGGGGGTAGAACATCTTCCTTAGGAGGAGAGACTGAGGGAGCTGAGGCTCTTTAGCTCGGAGAACAGGAGACTAAGGGCTGACCCATTCATGTTTGTAAAGGTGTAAAGGATGAGTGCCAAGAGGACGGAGCCAGGCTCTGCTGGGTGATGCCCAGTGAATGAACAAGGGGCAGTGGTGGAAGCTGAGGCAGAGGAAGTTCCATGGAAACATGAGGAAACATTTTTTTCTCTGTGAGGGTGCCAGAACACTGGAACAGGCTGCCCAGGGGGGTTGTGGAGTCTCCTTCTCTGGAGATACTCAAAACCTGTCTGGATGTGTTCCTGTGTGATCTGCTCTAGGTGATCCTGCTCTGGCAGGGGGGCTGGACTGGATGGTCTTTCAAGGTCCCTTCCAGCCCTTAACATTGTGTGATTCTGTGAAATGAACTGCACACCCTGCTGAAACCTTAGAGCCATCACTTCCCCTTGGACTTTGGTGCGAGTATTGGGTCCGTGGTACGATTTGTGAGCCAGAATACAAGTGGTGCTGCAGGACACTGTGATCAGAATACAAGATTTTGGCTACAGACTGAGTGCCTCTTCCTGCAGCAGTCTTCTGGACATGATCAGTTGCAAAGTCAGTACTAGGGCTGTCTGCATGAAGAGTTGTAACTGGATGTGAGTGTAATTGCAGTAACCAGTGGTGAGAGCCTGCTTTTGCTGTAATTGATTTTGGTATCAAGAACCATACAGAATGGAGAATTAACCAGGTTGGATGAGACCTTTGAGACCATCAACTCCAACCTATCACCCAACACCATCTAATCAACTAGACCATGGCACCAAGTGCCTCATCCAGTCTCTTCCTAAACACCTCCAGGGATGGTGACTCCACCACCTCCCTGGGCAGCACATTCCAATGGCCAATCTCTCTTTCTGGAAAGAACTTCTTCCTAACATCCAGCCTAAACCTCCCCTGGCACAGCTCGAGACTGTGTCCTCTTGTTCTGGTTCTGGTTGCCTGGGAGAAGAGACCAACCCTCACCTGGCTACAAGCTCCCTTCAGGTAGTTGTAGATGGCAATAAGGTCTTCCCTGAGCTTCCTCTTTAGGCTAAACACCCCCAGCTCCCTCAGCCTCTCCTCACAGGGCTGTGCTCCAAACCCCTCCCCAGCTTTGTTGCCCTTCTCTGGGCACATTTGAGCATCTTGGCATCTTTCTTGAATTGAGTGGCCCAGAGCTGGACACAGGGACAGGAATCTTCATTGAGTTCAGTAGGTAGCCTGTGTCTGTGCCTGAGCCAAGCAATGTAGAAGCCTCACAACATGCCCATGCAAGTTTGCTGCTTAAGAATAGGAGAGAAAGAGAGACCCAAGTTGCTCTCGAGCAAGCTCCTGTGAGCGTCAAACAGGAAGAGGGTTTAGACTATGAATGCCAATTCTGTGCTCATTAAAAGAAGGAAGGCTCTCCAAACCATTATTGATCTTATGTTAGTTGACCTGGAGTGAAAAGCAAGCTGAATGGAACCTCTTTGGAATATCAAAAGCCACAAGAATATCAGAGCTTAATGAATAGCAAATCAAAAACCCCCAAAGGCCAACCCAACTCTTTTAACTCGAAGCTCCATCACAGCAGGTTTCTCACCCCACACATGCCTACATGCCACAGTTGTTAATGGCTTGTGGGTGTTTTTTTTTTTCAGTGGGGGACAGTGTGTCCTGAAATGCATTGCCCTTCCATCCCATCCATCTTGAGGCGTGCTGCAGTGAGTATTCTTTTTGGGTCACCAGTAATGCAAGTTTAGTTTGCTTAGCCTGGCCCCAAGGGGACTCTGCATTCCCATTTAACTTTGCCATCATTCTAAAAAATGTTAAACCCAGTGGCTTGCTGTTATGTAACACCATTCATCTTCTAGGGCCTTGTCAAACAATAGCACAATGGTTTTCTATTTACAAACACCTTAAAGGAAAGGCTGTGGAAGGACAGACCGAGCCTTTGGCTTGGACAGCAGCACTCTGCGCTGGGTCAGGAACTGGCTGGAGGGCTGAGCCCAGAGAGTGGTGGTGAATGGTGCCACAGCCAGCTGGCAGCCAGGCACCAGTGGTGTGCCCCCAGGGATCAGTGCTGGGCCCCACCCACTTTAATATCTTTATTGATGATCTGGATGAGGGGATCGAGTCCATCATCAGTAAGTTTGCAGATGACACAAAGCTGGGGGCAGGAGTTGATCTTTTAGAGGGTAGGAGAGCTCTGCAGAGGGACCTCAACAGGCTGGACAGATGGGCAGAGTCCAAGGGCATGAGATTGAACACATCCAAGTGCTGGGTTCTGCACATTGGCCACAACAACCCCAGGCAGTGCTACAGGCTGGGGTCAGAGGCACTTGGTGCCATGGTTTATTTGATTAGATGGTGTTGGACTTGATGATCTCAAAGGTATTTTCCAACCTGGTTAATTCTGTTCTATAAAGGACTATTTTCACACTAAAAATCTCCAACAAAAGCCCTCATCACCACCACCACCTCCAGAACAGTGATGTCTGCAGCACAAGAGGCCAGGGAACAGCCAGAAGTGTCATTTTCTCCTTACAGAGTCCATTTTTTTCCCCAAAAAAGTGCACACAAACCAGGGATTTGCTCATGCTGCTTAAAGCAGCACTAATTCTCATTCTGTGTTCAGTGACCCAACAGATGGGGCACGGTGCACAGATGCTGGCATGCAGGCCTTGCCTGCAGAGCCTTCAAGAGCCATGCAAGAGACCAGAAAGAACATCACAGGCTGAATCTCTCTCCAGCCTTTCCTCCACCCCTGAGACCTCATATTTTAAATATCCCAGATCAGCCAAGGCCACTCAGTATTTTGTGCCTTTCCCAGCCCTCTCCCACTCTGAAAAACAGAATAGAATACCAGGTTGGAGGAGACCTTTGGGATCATCAAGTCCAACCTACCATCCAACACCACCTAGTCAACTAAACCATGGCACCAAGTGCCTCATCCATTCTCTTCCTAAACATCTCTAGGGATGGTAACTTCACCACCTCCCTGGGCAGCACATTCCAATGGCAAATCTCTTTTTCTGGGAAAAACTTGTCCTAACATCCAGCCTAAACCTCCCCTGGCACAGCTTGAGACTGTGTCCTCTTGTTCTGGTGCTGCTTGCCTAGGAAAAGAGACCAACCCCCACCTGGCTACAACCTCCCTTCAGGGAGTTGTAGAGAGCAAGAAGGTATCCCCTGAGCCTCCTTTTCTCCAGGTTAAGCAACCCCAGCTCCCTCAGCCTCTTCTCACAGGGCTGTGCTCCAAACCCCTCCCCAGCTTTGTTGCCCTTCTCTGGACACCTTCCAGCAACTCACATCTCTTCCTAAACTGAGGGGCCCAGAACTGGACACAGGACTCAAGGTGTGGCCTAACAAGTGCTGAGTACAGAGTTAGGCCACACTTTGAGTTGTGAAGCTACCTAACTTCTGTAAAGAGACAGAACAGCATTCAATACAGAATTTATGTTGCCTGTGTTAAAGTTGATGCAGGAAAGCACCTTGCTGAAGAAGCCATCTTGAATAGAAATCCTTTGTCATGGAATCAAAGAATGGCCTAGGTTGGAAGGAACCTTAGAGATCATCTCCTCCAACCTCCCCACGATGGGCAGGGACACCTCTCAACTAGACTTGGCTGCTCAAGGCTTCACCCAACCTGGCCATGAGCAGCCCCAGGGAAGAGGCATGCACAAACATCCCTGGCAGCCTGTTCAAGAGTCTCACCACTCTTGTACTGAAGAACATCCCAAGATCCAGTCTAACCCTGCTCTCCCTCAGCTTCAAACCATTCCCTCTTGTCCTGTCTGTAGACACCCTGATGAAAAGTCCCTCTGCAGCCTTCTTTTAGGACCTGTTCAGGTATTGGAAGGAAGCTCTAAGTTCCCCCTGGAGTCTCTTCTTCTCCAGGCTGATTCACCCCATCATGCTCAGCCTAACCTCGTGGCAGGGGTGTTCCAGCCCTTGGATCATCTTTGTGGCCCTCCTCTGGACTTGCTCTGACAGCTTTATGCCCTTCTTAAGATGTGGACACCAGAACTGGATGCAGTATTCAAGGTGGGATCTCGCAGGAGCAGAGCATAGGGGAGCTGCACTGCCCATGAGAGTACAGATGCATAATAAATGCTCATTTTCAGGGCTGGAGTTTGTATGGAGATCCCAGAGGAAAAAGTGCCATCTAACTATAGTAGATTGGTAGCAGAGCTAACTAAGGGTTTGAGATGTGTACAGTGAGGAGAGAGGGTAAAGTTCAGATTTCCTTCCTTAGTATCACAGTATCACCAAGGCTGGAAGAGACCTCAAAGGTCATCCAGTCCAACCTGTCACCACAGATCCCATGACTAGACCATGGCACCAAGTGCCACGTCCAATCCCCTCTTGAACACCTCCAGGCACGGTGACTCCACCACCTCCCTGGGCAGCACATTCCAGTGGCAAATGACTCTCTCAGTGAAGAACTTTCTCCTCATCTCCAGCCCAAGCTTCCCCTGGCACAGCTTGAGACTGTGTTCTCTTGTTCTGGTGCTGGTTGAGACAGAAGAGACCAACCTCTTCCTGGCTACAACCTCCCTTCAGGTAGTTCTAGAGAGCAAGGTCTCCCCTGAGCCTCCTCTTCTCCAGGCTAAACAACCCCAGCTCCCTCAGCCTCTCCTCACAGGGCTGTGCTCAAGGCCTCTCCCCAGCCTTGTTGCCCTTCTCTGGACACGTTCAAGTGTCTCAGTGTCCTTCCTAAACTGAGGGGCACTTCACCGGTGGTGCCCCAGCACTTAGTAATTCCCTCAGGAGATCTCACAAATCCACACCAGGGTTTTCTCTGCTTCCTCATCAGTCAGTAGGGATTAGTTAGATTCTGCCATGCTTAATTTTCTCAGGCACATTCAACAATTTTAAAACCTCTTTCACCTCCTCCTCCTCTGCTTCCTGCCTTGTTACAGAGTAGAGATGCACGGGACTCGGGGTTGCAGCTGGAAATTGGTTGATTGCCTTCAGCCATGTAGCCTTATTTTGTTTCCCCCTATGTTGTACAAAAGGATTGAAAAACATCTGAGGGGGTATAATTGAGTGAAGACTTCAATGTTGAGCTTGCAGAGCAAATTTTATGAGTTCTGTAGTTCAGAAAATGCTGTAAGTTCCAAAGGCAGTTCTGCATGGGAGGCTTATTTAAAGCAAGGTTCAGCTGAAAATTATTCTTCTTCTTGTTCTTCATCTTCTTTACTACTTTTTGTTTCTTCTTTTTCTTGTCCTTATTTTTCTGTCTTATTATTTTTCTTTCTTCTTCTTCTCCTCTTCTTCTTCTTCTTCTGTCCTCTTTTGTCTTCTGTCTTCTTGTCTTCTTCTGTCTTCTTGTCTTCTTCTGTCTTCTTTTTGTCTTGTCTTCTTTCTTCTTGTCTTTCTTCTTGTCTTTCTTCTTCTTTCTATTTCTTCTTCTCCTTCTCTTTTTTCTTCTTCTTTCTTCTTCTGTCTTCTTTTGTCTTCTGTTTTCTTGTCTTCTGTCTTCATCTTCTCTTGTCTTCTCCTGTCTTCTCCTGTCTTCTCTTGTCTTCGTCTTCACTTCTGTCTTCATCTTCTTCTTGTCTTCATCTTCTTGTCTTCATCTTCTTCTGTCTTCATCTTCTGTCTTCACCTTCTTCTGTCTTCATCTTCTGTCTTCATCTTCTTCTGTCTTCATCTTCTTGTCTTCATCTTCTTCTGTCTTCATCTTCTGTCTTCTTCTGTCTTCTTCTGTCTTTGTCTTCTTCTTCTGTCTTCTTCTCCTGTCTTCTCCTGTCTTCTGTCTTCTTCTGTCTTCTGTCTTCGTCTGTCTTCTGTCTTCTTCTCCTGTCTTTGTCTTCTTCTGCCTTTATCTTCTTCTGCTTCTGTCTTCATCTTCTTCTTTTGTCTTCATCTTCTTCTCTCTTCTTCTTTTCTGACTTGGTCTGATAGCAGAGTTCATGTGTGACTGCATGACAGTGTTCACAAGTTTATCCAATTGGGTTTTGGAGGATAATTCCCTCCCCCCCCCAATTTTAGCTGTATTCATGAGATTATGAATGGAAACCATCTTAAAATTCAAACTAGAGAAAAGTGAATTTAGATTGGATGTTAGGAGCAAGTTCTTTACCATGAGGGTGGTGGAACACCGGAGTAGGTTGTCCAGGGAGCTGGTTGGGACTCAAAAGTGAAGCTTGACAGGGCTCTGGGCAACCTGATCTAGTTGATGATGCCCCTGCTTACTGCAGAGGGGTGGACTGGATGACCTTTGGAGATCCCTTCCAACCCAGACCATTCTATGATTCTATGATTCTGGAAGGGTACCAGGGGATGTCAAAGTATCTGTTATGCATACTGATAATCATAGAATCATAGAATCAATAAGGTTGGAAGAGCCCTCAAAGACCATCAAGTCCAACCTGTCACCCAACACATCATAACTACTAGACCAGGTCTGTGTTGAGGTCTGTGGTGGCAGGAGGTCTGTGGTGGCAGGTTGGACTCCATGATCTCTGAGGTCTCTTCCAACCTTGGTGATACTGTGATACTGTGAGACCACGGCACCAAGTGCCACGTCCAATCCCCTCTTGAACACCTCCAGGGATGGTGACTCCACCACCTCCCTGGGCAGCACATTCCAATGGCTAACAACTCTCTCAGTGAAGAACTTTCTCCTCACCTCCAGCCTAAACCTCCCCTGGCACAGCTTGAGACTGTGTCCTCTTGTTCTGGTGCTGGTTGCCTGGGAGAATAGACCAATCCCTCCTGGCTACAACCTCCCTTCAGGTAGCTGTGGACAGCAATAAGGTCTCCCCTGAGCCTCCTCTTCTCCAGAGGAGGAGCAGAAGCTAAGGGTTGTAGAATTTTGGATCATGAGAGAGAAATCTCTGGAAGGCCTGGGAACTGTACATGCAGAAATGGAATTTGCACTGTTTCTTGCTAGTGGAAAGTGGAGTAGGTTCTGTTCTTAATAAGCTGGATATTCCACTAAGGAGGGGATAGGAATTCTCACAGACATCCTGACTGCATCTATATTAGAAAATTCAATCTGCCCAGGACCAGTCTCTGGCACTGAGGCCAACTGGCATACGACACATGCCTGTGCTCATACTCTCAGTCTCTCCCTCTAAAATAAGGTGGCTGGAGGCAGACAGCCTAATAGGCTCAGTTCCTGGCTTGTGCTCATTCCCAGATTGTGCCCCTTAAAAGTGTGACCAGGAGACTTTTAGCAGTATAGTTGATTGTGATTAATTGTCTGGGAACATTCCCTCCAGCTGTTTAACTGACTAGTGCAGATATTGATCACTTTCACCCTCAGAGCTGAGACATTATGCCCTGCTTTGATGCTGCATGGCATCTTAGAATCCATAGAATGGTCTGGGTTGGAAGGGACCTCCAAAGGTCATCCAGTCCAACCCCCTCTGCAGTCAGCAGGGGCATCCTCAACTAGATCAGGCTGCCCAGAGCCCTGTCGAGCCTCACCTTGAATATCTCCAGGGATGCCCTCAGGCAAATTCTTGGGAGTGTTTTAAAAGCTTTGCACACTGTCCTTAGTGGTAATTTCTTCCTTTAAACAGCAATTATTCTCTATTCATTGAGCAGAATTATTTGCAAAGAAATCTGTTCTCATCCAGTTCTGCTTCCCCCTGAGCTCAGGCTTATTTCTGTGTGCAGCATCATCTCATGATCTTACACTCAACACAGGCTTTCTCTTAATGACTCGGTTTCCTCCCCTTGTCTTACCTCTCTGACAGGAGCTGCCATCCTTCAGGGAGTGGGAGGACAAGATTTCTGATTACTGTCTCATGGTGGCAAACATTCTGGACAATAGAATTTTCTGGCTGAGAAATTGCTGCTGAGGAGATGGTTTTCTCCAGGAGGTTAGTGGGCAGATGGGTTCGTGTGGGGGTCATGCCTTAGCTGACCAAAATAAAGACCACCAGAATTGGGGGTCTGGAATAGAATAGAAGAGAGTAGTATAGAATACAATAGGAATAGAATAGAATAGAATAGAATAGAATAGAATAGAATAGAATAGAATAGAATAGAATAGAATTACCCAGGTTGGAAGAGACCTTTGAGATCGTTGAGTCCAACCTATCACCCAACACCATCTAATCAACTAAACCATGGCACTAAGCGCCTCATCCAGTCTCTTCCTAAACACCTCCAGTGATTGTGACTCCACCACCTCCCTGGACAGTACATTCCAATGGCCAATCACTCTGAGAGGCTGAGGGAGCTGGGGTTGCTTAGCCTAGAGAAGAGGAGGCTCAGGGGAGACCTTCTTGCTCTCTACAACTCCCTGAAGGGAGGTTGTAGCCAGGTGGGAGTTGGTCTCTTCTCCCAGGCAGCCAGCACCAGAACAAGAGGACACAGTCTCAAGCTGCACCAGGGGAGGTTTAGGCTGGTTGCTGAGGTACACCACATGGAAAACCTGATGACACTTCTTATGTCAAGGCATTTCTTTTTCATGTCTCTTTTGAACTCAAATAAGGTTAAAAGCTTTGTTTAGATGAGTTATTTCCTGTATTCATGTATTATTCAATATTTGGATACAAGATGAATACCTAAAATGTCCATGTGAAAGACATTTAGATGTACAGGAAAGCAAAAGTAGATCCACAAGCCAAATACATCTTGGAGGTAAGTGAACAAAATTGCCATTGGAGCCTTTCTATTAATTTTCCTTAGAGAGAGAAGTAAAGTCCAGAGAAGCTGCAAGTCCAGAGGAGGCCACAAAGATGATCCAAGGGCTGGAACACCCCTGCCATGAGGATAGGTTGAGCATGATGGGGTGGATCAGCCTGGAGAAGAAAGACTCCAGGGGGAACTTAGAGCTTCCTTCCAATATCTGAAAGGGTCCTGCAGGAAGGCTGGAGAGGGACTTTTCATCAGGGTGTCTACAGACAGGACAAGGGGGAATGGTTTGAATCTGAGGGAGAGCAGGGTTAGACGGGAACTTGGGATGTTCTTCAGTACAGGAGTGGTGATACTCTGGAATAGGCTGCCCAGGGTGGCTGTGGATGCCTCTTCCCTGGGGGTGTTCAAGGCCAGGCTGGATGAGGCTTTGAGCAGCCAAGTCTAGTTGAGAGGTGTCCCTGCCCATCGTGGGGAGGTTGGAGGAGATGATCTCTAAGATTCCTTCCAACCTAGGCCATTCTATGATTCTGTGATAACTGCAGCACTAATGACCAGTGAAATATATATATATATATAAATATATTTATTAATCCAGGGTGAGGCCCTGGAATGGGTTGTCCAGGGAAGTGGTTGGGGCCCTGTCCCTGGAAGTGTTTAAGCCCAGGCTGGATGAGGCTCTGGCCAGCCTGATCTAGTGTGGGGTGTCCCTGCCCATGGCAGGGGGCTTGGAACTGGATGATCCTTGTGGTCCCTTCCAACCCTGACTGATACTATGATACTATGAAATATATACATATTTATAACTATATTTAAATGAATATGCATTTAAAATATTTCAGGGGCACATCCTACTCTCTGATCGCTCTGTAAGCATGGATTAATCCTAGTTCCATTCCAGGAATCCTACTCAAATAGGCTTGAGGGCTGCAGTCATATCCTTTGTTTTCTTTGGGACTTGACAGACCTAATGAAACAGAGATCTCTCTTGCAGTGCTGGCTGGCACGTGCTGTGAGGAGAAGGGAGTGTGAAGACAATATTGCTTGTTTCTCAAGCTCAGCTTGCAAAGTGACAGCATGGCAAGCCTTGTTCATCTCCACTGGCTGCTCACACAATGCAGGTGATGCTGAGATGTGTGGGGGGGGCCCAGATTTGGAAGAGAAAATAATCAGAGACTGATGACTGAAAAAAAGGCTCAAGCCAAAATGCAGAGAAGGGCCACAAGGATGATCAGAGGGCTGGAGCTCCTCTCCTATGAGGACAGACTGAGAGAGTTGGGGCTGTTCAGTCTGGAAAAGAGAAGGCTCCAAGGAGACCTAATTGTGGTCTTCCAGTATCTGAAGGGGGCTACAAGAAAGCTGGGGAGGGACTTTTTAGGGTGTCAGGGAGTGATAGGACTGAGGGGAATGGAACAAAACTAGAAATGGGTAGAATCAGATTGGATGTTAGGAAGAAGTTCTTCCCCATGAGGGTGGTGAGACACTGGCACAGGTTGCCCAGGGAGGTGATGGAAACCACATCCCTGGAGGTTTCTAAGGCCAGGCTGGCTGTGGCTGTGAGCAGTCTGATCTAGTGGAAAGTGTCCCTGCCCATGGTAGGGGCATGGAACTGAATGATCCTTGAGGTCCCTTCCAACACTGACAATCCTGTGATTCTTTCCAGGGAAGCTCTTCCACAGTCAGAGTCAGTGTTGGCTTGAATTCCAGGACTGCAGAGCAAGCATGGCTCTTAAGGCCCTGTTTGGGATTTTCATTCCTTTTTTGTGTTGCTGCTGTTGTGTAACACCCCCAAACACACAGGAATCAGCCCTAAATAAGAATCTCACATACTCCACTTCTCAGCCCTGATAGAATCAGGGCCCATCATGAGCTCTCAATGTGCACTTGCAGCCCGGAAAGCCAATCAGATCCTGGGCTGCATCAGGAGAAGTGTGGCCAGCAGGGCAAGGGAGGTGATTCTCCCCCTCTACTCACCTCTGGTGAGACCCCACCTGGAGTACTGCCTCCAGTTCTGGAGCCCCTATTCCAAGAGGGATCTGGAGGTGCTGGAGCGTGTCCAGAGAAGGGCCACGAGGATGAGCAGAGGGCTGGAGCACCTCTCCTGTGAGGACAGACTGAAGGAGTTGGGGCTGTTCAGTCTGGAGAAGAGAAGGCTCTGAGGTGACCTCATTGTGGCCTTCCAGTATCTGAAGGGGGCTACAAGAAGGCTGGGGAGGGACTTCTCAGGATCTCAGGTAGTGATAGGACTAGGGGGAATGGGATGAAGCTGGAGGTGGGGAGATTCAGGCTGGATGTGAGGAGGAAGTTCTTCCCCATGAGAGTGGTGAAGCCCTGGAATGGGTTGTCCAGGGAGGTGGTTGAGGCCCCGTCCCTGGAGGTGTTTAAGCCCAGGCTGGATGAGGCTGTGTCCAGCCTGATCTAGTGTGGGGTGTCCCTGTCCATGGCAGGGGGCTTGGAACTAGCTGATCCTTCTGGTCCCTTCCAACCCTGACTGATTCTATGATTCTCCAATCTACTTCTCAGCCCTGCCTCAGCACTGCTCCCTCGTCTGATTCTCTAATGGAATTAACCGTGGAGGGAAGCTCCCACTGTAAAATTCCCTCCTGCTCCTTGCAGCAGTGCTCAGAGGCAGGAGCCAGTGTAGCATGCTTTGAATTTGTTTTCCTTTTTAGCAGGGGCTTCCATTTGGGCTTTTTATTTTTATTTCATTTTTCCAGGGCTAATGCACATCTGCTGTCAGGCTTCCCAGATGAGAATGGTTAGGCTGCTGTTGACATTTTAAGAAATATGTTGGAATGGAAAAAAATATCCTGGGAGTGCTGCCAGTGGCTGATTCTGTAGTGCTTTGGTCTCTGTTAAATAGGAAACATGATCCAGGTACCTTTACTGAAAAGAAGCCTAACTCCTCAAGTACCTCTACTCAGGTAGATGAGCACTGGTTAGGCCACACACCTTGAGTCCTGGGTCCAGTTCTGGGCTCCTCTATTTAAAAAGGACATTGAGACACTTGAATGTGTCCAGAGAAGGGCAACAAGGCTGGGGAGGGGTTTGGAGCACAGCCCTGTGAGGAGAGGCTGAGGGAGCTGGGGTTGCTTAGCCTGGAGGAGTCTCAGGGGAGACCTTACTGCTGCCTACAACTACCTGAAGGGAGGTTGTAGCCAGGTGGGGGTTGGTCTCTTTTCCCAGACAACCAGCACCAGAACAAGAGGACACAGTCTCAAGCTGTGCCAGGGGAAGTTTAAGCTCAAGATGAGGCGAAAGTTCTTCACAGAAAGAGTAATTGGAATGTGCTGCCCGGGGAGGTGGTGGAGTCACCATCCCTGGAGGTGTTCAAGAGAGGATTGGATGTGGCACTTGGAGCCATGGTTTAGTTGTCAGGAGGTGTTGGGTATTAGGCAATAGGTTGGACTTGATGATCTCTGAGGTCTTTTCCAACCTGCTTGAGTCTGTGAGGTGTGTGCCATGCATGCCTTCTGAATTTAAGGAAAGGACAGGAATGAATTCCAGTAGGCTGTGACTCAGTCAGGGAATACTCAATTCCCCTTTCTGCCCAGATGACAAATGGGCAATTAGCAGCTTTCCCAGAGGGAGAAGTAACTGGGGGGGGGAATAAAAATCCTGGCAAAAAATGGATTTTCCAAGGTTAAACTGTGAGGATAACAAATAAAGTGGTTCAGACAAGTCCCTTGCCTGATTTGTGGCAGCTCCTTCCAGTTCGGTGCTGACATGTCTGGGATGAAACAGTGTGGAGCTGAGCTGCTTTGCAGTGAATCAAGTCTGCAGCTTTCCATTTCACAGCAACATGGTGGAACTTGGAGGGTGAATGCAGCTGATTGATCACAGAATTACTGAGGCTGGAACAGACCTCTGAGATCATCAAGTCCAGCCTATGACCTAACACCACCACAGCGACCAGACCATGCACAGAAGAGACCAGCCTTCACACACATACTAGCCTGTGACTGCAGGGGTCCTCACCCCTTCTGAACTAACATGGTCTGAGCTCTCTGTGCTGATGATGTTTCTTAGCATCACTGTTCAACAGGGCTTGTGCTGGGTCACCTCCAGCCACATCACTGCAGTGTTGGAGGTTTTCTGCTGTAAACTATAAGAGATATATTGGCCAGGGAATAAGAACTTGATTCTCTCTGTCCAGAAGAAATAGATTCACAGCATTATTGAGGCTGGAATAGACCTCTGAGATCATCAAGTCCAGCCTATGACCTAGCACCACCACACTGACCAGGCCATGGCACAAAGTGCCACATGCAACCTTGGCTTAAACACCTCCAGGGATGGCAACTCCACCACCTCCCTGAGCAGTCCATTCCAGTCTCTAATTCCCCTTTCCATCAGGAAGTGCTTCCTAACACCCAACCTGAACCTCCCCTGGTACAGCTTCAGGCCATGCCCTTTCATCTTGTCACAAGCTGCCTGGCAGAAGAGACTGACCCACACTTTAATACAACTTCCCTTCAGGTACTTACAGAGTGTGATGAGGTCCCCCCTGAGTCTCTTCTTCTCCAGGCTGAAGACCCCCAGCTCCCTCAGTCTCTCCTCATCAGGCTTTCCCTCCAGTCCCATCCTTAGTCTCATTGCTCTCCTCTGGACCTGCTCCAGCACCTCAAGATCTTAATTCATTAATAGTGCTGTGAAGGTCACTAATTTTGCTTGGCTCTGCAGTATGCTCATTTTAACTGCCCCATCAGAGCAGGCAGTCTTGTTACCAGAGAGCAGGCTTTCACAAAGCACAGGTGAAATGCTGCTCTCCTTTGCAAGGAAGCAGACCAGCCTGAGTGAACAGGAGGTTGGAAGGGGGTTAAAGCAATACGGGCTGTGCTCTAAGGGTGCAGGATCAGTGCTGACTGAGAACAGATGGGCTATGTATATCCAGGGCTACAGCCACCTCCCGCTGAGTTGTTGGCTCTGTAGAGTTTGGATCTCAGTAGGGGGCTGGAGCTGGTGCTTTTCACCCAGGGAAAACAGTGCTCCGCGAGCGGTGAGGCTGATCTCAGTGCCGAGCCCAGTCTGCTGACACCCTGGGTCTTGGCTGTGTGAGAAGCACAATCTGCTGAGTTGCTCTGTGGGCCAGGGCCCAAGAGGAGCAGCGGCTCTCCTTGCACTTCGGTGGGCAAATCACATGCAGCAGTCCCCCTGCTCTCCCCTGGTGAGTGACTGGCAGCCTGCTTGATTTGCACATCTCCCAGCAGTCTCCCAGTGCTACCTCTCTTTCACAGAGTCAGCAGAAGCACTGAACACTAAGGGTTGCAAGGGACTTGAGAGCAAAGCATAAGTGGTTTCTGTCTCTAGCAGTGTCCTTCCTAATGGTCAGCACCTGCAGGAGAAAATGGAATGGAGTGGAATGGAATGGAATAGAATGGAATGGAATGGAATAGAATAGAATAGAATAGGATAGAACAGAACAGAATTAGAATAGACCAGGTTGGAAAGGCCTTTGAGATCATCGAGTCCAACCTATCACCCAACACCATCTAATCACCTAAACCATGGCACCAAGCACCCATCCAGTCTCTTCTTAAACACCTCACACTAGATCAGGTTGCTGAGAGCCAGGCCTTACAAACCTCCAGGGATGGGGCCTCCACCACCTCCCTGGGTGACCTGTTCCAGTGTCCCACCACTGGAATCACTCCAAGGGATTGTTTAGAATTGTTTAGATTGTTTAGAATTATCTTTATTTTCCTTTATACACCCAGTAGTGATTTATTTACATTTCACTACTTTTCTGCTCAAGATCGGTACAGCCTAAAACCATCGCAGTCAGCCCTGAAGTGGTCATGCAGTTGGACTGGATGATCTTTCTAGGTCCTTTCTGTGTCCAGTTCTGGGCTCCTCGGTTTAGGAAAGATGTTGAGTTGCTGGGAGGTGTCCAGAGAAGGGCAACAAAGCTGGGGAGGGGTTTGGAGCACAGCCCTATGAGGAGAGGCTGAGGGAGCTGGGGTTGCTTAGCCTGGAGAAGAGGAGGCTCAGGGGAGACCTTCTTGCTGCCTACAACTACCTGAAGGGAGGTTGTAGCCACATGGGGGTTGGTCTCTTCTCCCAGGCAAGCTGCACCAGGGGAGGTTTAGGCTGGATGTTAGGAAGAAATTCTTCCCACAGAAATTGGCAATTGGAATGTGGTGCCCAGGGAGGTGGTGGAGTCACCATCCCTGGAGGTGTTTAGGAAGAGACTGGATGGGGTGCTTGGTGCCATGGTTGAGTTGATTAGATGGTGTTGGGTCTTATGTTGGACTCAATGATCTCAAAGGTCTTTTCCAACCTGGTTAATTCTATTTCTATTCTATTCTATTCTATTCTATTCTATTCTATTCTATTCTTCTATTCTTCTTCTATTCTCCTATTCTATTCTACTCCTACTATTCTATTCTATTCTATTCTATTCTATTCTATTCTATTCTATTCTCCTATTCTATTCTACTTCTATTCTATTCTATTCTATTCTATTCTATTCTATTCTATTCTATTCTATTCTATTCTATTCTATTCTATTCTGTTCTATTTCCAACTGAAAACATTCCTTTTCTGCTTTTCTCTTTTCTAACTGTATGGGTCACCCTGGAGGCAGGGCAGTTAGTCAGGACTGGTTCACAGACGGAGACTGATCTGTGTGGAAAGCAGAAGACGTTTGGTCCACTGCCATGGTTAGGCAAGGCTGCAGCACGTTGTCATCAGTGTAGTGATGGATTAATTGTGAAACCTGGGAGAGTCTCACCAGGCTGAACACGAGCAACATTCCCAACTTCATGCTATCCAAAGCATACTGTATCTATAACAAGGCAGAAGTAACCAGGAAGAGCCCCACATGTGAGGCTGGAGTTTTAATTAACTTTCAAGTCTGACTCGTGGTTGCTGAGTACTCAGCCTAGCCTGTTCTGTCCAAAAGCAGACTTCCTTTGCAGTAGAAATGACTGCAGGAGGGCTGCAGGAGAGGGACAGAGACCCAAACGTAGAATCACAGAGTCACAGAATCATAGAATCATAGAATGGTCTGGGTTGAAAGGGACCTCCAAAGGTCACCTAGTCCAACCCCCTCTGCAGTCAGCAGGGATATCCTCAACTAAATCTGGTTGCCCAGAGCCCTGTTGAGCCTCGCCTTGAATATCTGGGGCTTCAGACACCTCCCTGGGCAGCCTGTTCCAGTGTTCCACCAACTTCATAGTAAAGAAGCTGTTCCTAACACCCAATCTAAATCTGCTCTTCTCTCATTTCAAACCATTGTCCCTCATCCTCTTGCAAGCAGTCTCTCTTCATCCTTCTTGGAGGTCCCCTTCAGGTACTGGGAGGCCTGTATTAGGTCTCCCCAGAGCCATCTCTTCTCCAGGTTGAACAACCTCAGCTCCCTCAGCCTGTATTCATAGCAGGCAAGCCTAGTAGCTAGTGAAGACTTCCAGGTTGTAAGAAAATCTTCAGCAGAAGCTTTGTGGATGATTTTCCTTCCCTTTGTGTTATTTTTTTCCTCTGCAAAATAAATGTAACAGTCTGCTATAAAACAAACAGACCATTTTCTCTGGATCATTTTGAAGCAGTCTGCTAGAGCAGTCAGAGGATGGCATGCAGGCAGTGAATGTGAAATCACTTTGCATGAGGAGATTTCATAAAGCTTTCCCAAAAGCTACCTACAAGTTATTAGCTCACATTTGGGGACCATCTGCCTAGCAGCTTTTCAAATGAGTGCTCTAAGCAGACAGGCTGAAAAGCAAGGAATGTCTTACAATGGAATATCTTACAAAGGAATATCTTACAAAAGCATATTTTCCAGGGAGGGGGGGATAAAAGGCAAATCCCCAAAGACCTGAATTTTCCCTTTTGTTATCTTCAGAAGTGATAAATCATAAGGTACTTAGGAGCAGAAGTGCATCTGGGGCATTGCCACCAACACAACAGGCTGGGCAGGGACTGGCTGGAGAGCAGCCCTGAGGAGAGAGACTTGGGGGTGCTGGTGGACGAGAAGCTCAACATGAGCTCTCAATGTGCACTTGCAGCCCGGAAAGCCAATCAGATCCTGGGCTGCATCAGGAGAAGTGTGGCCAGCAGGGCAAGGGAGGGGATTCTCCCCCTCTACTCAGCTCTGGTGAGACCCCACCTGGAGTACTGCCTCCAGTTGTGGAGCCCCTATTCCAAGAGGGATCTGGAGGTGCTGGAAGGTGTCCAGAGAAGGGCCACGAGGATGCTCAGAGGGCTGGAGCACCTCTCCTGTGAGGACAGACTGAAGGAGTTGGGGCTGTTCAGCCTGGAGAAGAGAAGGCTGTAATGAATGAGTAATGAAGGAGTAATGGAATGTCTGCGCAGTATTTGGTATTCACCAGTGATGGGAGGTGGTGTTACAATTTGGATTGTCTCCCACAGTAACAAATGTCTTTTGAACTGAAAGAATTATTTATACTATATGAATCTTAAACACAGCTTGTAGGAATTAAATTGTGTTGTAAGATTGTGATTGTGTTGTGTTGTGATTTTCATCTTAATAATCAAAAGAAAAAATGTCCACAACCAAAATCTCTGCGCTTAAGGTTAGACCTGTAGGCCAGCAGAACACAAAGCTGCAGAAGCAGAAGTTGGTATTACTTTTTCAGTAAAAGAGAACAAGGAAAGAAATTTCACCAAAGGCAGTGCTGTTTGCAGTTGATTAGGCCACACCTTGGTAATGTGTCCAGTTCTGGGCTCCTCAATTCAAGAAAGATGTTGAGTTGCATTAATGTGTCCAGAGAAGGACAGCAAAGCTGGTGAGGGGTCTGGAGCTCAAGCCCAATGAGGAGCGGCTGAGGGAGCTGGGGTTGCTAGCCTGGAGAAGAGGAAGCTCAGGGGAGACCTTATTGCCGTCTACAACTACCTGAAGGGAGGTTGTAGCCAGGTGGAGGTTTGGTCTCTTCTCCCAGGCATCCTGTGACAGAGCAAAAGGACACAGTCTCAAGCTGCACCAGGGGAGGTTTAGGCTGGATGTTAGGAAGTAATTCTTAACAGAAAGAGTGATTAATTCTTAACAGAAAGAGTGATTGGCCATTGGAATGTGCTGCCCAGGGAGGTGGTGGAGTCACCATTCCTGGAAGTGTTTAAAAAGAGCCTGGATGAGGCACTTAGTGCCATGGTTTAGTTGATAAGATGGTGTTGGGTGATAGGTTGGACTTGATGATCTCGAAGGTCTTATCCAACCTGGTTAATTCTGTAAAAAAGAGAGAAACCTTCTGATAATTAAGGCTCCAAGGTGACCTCATTGTGGCCTTCCAGTATCTGAAGGGGGCCTACAAGAAGGCTGGGGAGGGACTTCTCAGGCTATCAGGGAGTGATAGGACTAGGGGGAATGGAATGAAGCTGGAGGTGGGGAGATTCAGGCTGGACATGAGGAGGAAGTTCTTCCCCATGAGAGTGGTGAAGCCCTGGAATGGGTTATCCAGGGAGGTGGTTGAGGCCCCGTCCCTGGAAGTGTTTAAGAGCAGCCTGGGTGAGGCTCTGGCCAGCCTGATCTAGTGCAGGGTGTCCCTGCCCATGGCAGGGGAGTTGGAACTAGCTGATCCTTGTGGTCCCTTCCAACCCTGACTGATGCTATGATACTATGATATGCACGTTCTGAAAATCATCTTGTGTTGTCTTGTGCAGAATTTGGATCTGGTTTGGTGCAGCTTTGTTTGGGGAAAGTGCAGTGCATGCAGCAGGAACATGGCTGTGGCTCTTGAGACTTTACTATCAGGAGGGCTGTGAAGATGGTCGGAGGGCTGGAGAACCTCCCCTGCACAGGCAGCCTAAGAGAGTTGGGGCTGTTCATCCTGGAGGAAAGAAGGTTCTGGGAGACCTTAGAGCAGTACCTGAAGGGATCCTAGAAAAAAGTTGGAAAGGGACTTTTGACAAGGGCTTGTAGTGATAGGACAAGAAGGAATGGATTGAAGTTTGAGGGGGGCAGATTTAGACTGGAGATTAGGAAGAAATGGACAAGATGGAATGGATTGAAGCTTGAGGAGGGCAGATTGAGACTGGAGATGAGGAAGAAATGGACAAGAAGGAATGGATTGAAGCTTGAGGGGGGCAGATTTAGACTGGAGATGAGGAAGAAATGGACAAGAAGGAATGGATTGAAGCTTGAGGAGGGCAGGTTGAGACTGGAGATTAGGAGGAAATGGACAAGAAGGAATGGATTGAAGCTTGAGGAGGGCAGGTTGAGATTGGAGATGAGGAAGAAATGGACAAGAAGGAATGGATTGAAGCTTGAGGAGGGCAGGTTGAGATTGGAGATGAGGAAGAAATGGACAAGAAGGAATGGATTGAAGCTTGAGGAGGGCAGATTGAGACTGGAGATGAGGAAGAAATGGACAAGAAGGAATGGATTGAAGCTTGAGGAGGGCAGGTTGAGACTGGAGATGAGGAAGAAATGGACAAGAAGGAATGGATTGAAGCTTGAGGAGGGCAGGTTGAGATTGGAGATGAGGAAGAAATGGACAAGAAGGAATGGATTGAAGCTTGAGGAGGGCAGATTGAGACTGGAGATGAGGAAGAAATGGACAAGAAGGAATGGATTGAAGCTTGAGGAGGGCAGATTGAGACTGGAGATTAGGAAGAAATTCTTTGGACTGAGGGTGGTGAGACACTAGGACAGGTTGCTCATGTTCAAGGCCAGGCTGGATGAGGCCTTGAGCAACCTGGGCTAGTGGAAGGTGGGCATCACTGAGCAGAGCCTGGCTCCTCCACCTAACACTACCCTGCACATCTTTATCAACATGAATGAAGTCACACCTCAGGCTCCTCCAACCTAAAGAGACCCCCATCTCCCCCAGTCTTTCCTTAGCAGGGAGATGTTCACAGGATGTCAGGGTTGGAAGGAACCCAAATAGATCATCAAGTCCAACCCCCCTGCCAGAGCAGGACCATACAACCCAGCTCAGGTCACACAGGAATGCATCCAGACAGGCCTTGAAATTTTCCAGAGAAGGAGACTCTACAGCCCCTCTGGGGAGCCTCTTCCAGTGCTCTGTGAGCCTTACAGCAAAGAAGTTCCCCCTTGTGTTGAGGTGGAGTCTCCTGTGCTAGAGCTGACATCCATTGCTCCTTGTCCTGTCACAGGGAGCAAGTGAGCAGAGCCTGGCCCCTCCTTCCTGAGCCCCAGCCCTCAGATATTTATAAACATTGGTTAAATCCCCTCTAAGTCTTCTCTTTTCCAGACTAAAAAGCCCCAGGTCCCTCAGCCTCTCTTCATCCAGCAGTGCTCCAGTCCCTAATCACCCTGGTAGCCCTCTGCTGGACCCTCTCCAGGAGATCCCTGTCCCTCTTGAACTGGGGAGCCCAAAACTGAGCACAGTACTCAAGATGAGGTCTCACCAGGGCAGAGTAGAGGGGGAGGAGAACCTCCCTTGATCTGCTGCACACCCCAGGATCCCATTAGCCTTCTTGGCCATCAGGGCACATTGCTGTCCCATGGAGTTCCTACCCACCAGGACTCCCAGGTCTTTCTCCACAGGGCTGCTCCCCAGCAGATCACCTCCCAACCTGTGCTGGAGCAGTTTATCATTCCTCCCCAGATGCAGGACTCTGCACTTGATGTTCCACTCCCTTCATCACCTATGTGGCTGTTTCTGAGGTGTTCATAGTTTCATAGTTTCATAGTTTCAGTTAGGGTTGGAAGGGACCACAAGGATCATCTAGTTCCAACCCCCCTGCCATGGGCAGGGACACTCTACCCTAGATCAGGCTGGACAGAGCCTCGTCCAGCCTGGTCTTAAACACCGCAAGGGACGGGGCCTCAACCACCTCCCTGGACAACCCATTCCAGGGCTTCACCACTCTCACGGTGAAGAACTTCCTCCTCACATCTAGCCTGAATCTCCCCACCTCCAGCTTCATCCATTCCCCCTAGTCCTATCACTCCCTGATAGTCTGAAAAGTCCCTCCCCAGCCTTCTTGTAGGCCCCCTTCAGATACTGGAAGGCCACAATGAGGTCACCTCGGAGCCTTCTCTTCTCCAGGCTGAACAGCCCCAACTCCTTCAGTCTGTCCTCATAGGAGAGGTGCTCCAGCCCTCTGATCATCCTCGTGGCCCTTCTCTGGACACGCTCCAGCACCTCCAGATCCCTCTTGTAATAGGGGCTCCAGAACTGGACGCAGTACTCCAGGTGGGGTCTCACCAGAGCTGAGTAGAGGGGGAGAATCACCTCCCTTGACCTGCTGGCCACACTTCTCCTCAAGTGATACAGTGCAAGTAAAATTGGGTTTCTTATCTGTGGGTGTGTGGGACTCCTAAAAGAGGTTTTTCATCTTTTGCTCTTTTCAAGTTGTGAATGGCCTGGCTCTTTGCACAATAGGGGAGCTGTCAGCAAGCCTGCTTCCTCGAGCTGCCTTGCCAGTTTTGACAGCCTCAGTGAGGCTCAGAGACAACACCTCCTACAGGCTCCAGCAGCACCTGTTGAAGTTATAGTCTGTCAGACTCAACATTGCCTTGCCAGCCTGAGTTTGCCTTTGCAGATAGGCAGCTAGTAGCTGCAGGACCAGGAAGCTGACCTGGTATGTTTGTATGTTAAGGGAGCTGGTATAGTTTCAGCAAGCCCTGTGTGTTTCTGCTCTGACTGTGCTCCTGATCTACATGAGGCCCTCTACAGGCAAATAGAAGCGGCTTCCAGGTCACAAGCCCTGGTCCTCATGGGAGATTTCAACCACCCTGACATCTGCTGGAGGGACAACACAGCAAGGCACCAGCAATCCAGGATGTTCCTGGACTGCATAGAAGACAACTTCCTCCTCCAAATGTAGAGGAACCAACAAGAAAAGTGCTCTGCTGGACCTTGTTCTCACCAACAGGGAAGGCTGGTAACCATGTGAGGCTCAGAGACTGCCTTGGCTGCAGTGACCATGAAGCAGTTGAATTTAATATCCTCAGGGCTATCAGGAGGACCTATTCTAAGCTTATGTCCCTAGACTTTAGGCGTGCAGACTTCGATCGCTTCAGGAGTCTGCTAGCCACAGTGTCATGGGACAAAGCCCTGGAGGGAAGAGGGACCCAGGACAGCTGGTCAGTATTCAAGGACCACCTCCTCTGTGTCCAGGAGCTATGTATACCAACAAAGAGAAAAACAGGGAAGAACGCTAGGAGGCCTGCCTGGATGAACAAGGAGCTCCTGGACACACTATTACTTAAAAAGAAACTCTACAGGCAGTGGAGGGAAGGACAGATAGAACAGGGGTATATAAGGAAGCTGCCCGAGCAGCAAGAGGCTGGTTAGGAAAGCCAAAGCAGAGTTTGAATTGAAGCTAGCCAGGGAGGTCAAAGGGAGCACTAAGAATTTCTACAGGAATATTAATGGCAAGAAGATGAGTAGGGAAGGTGTGGGCCCCCTCAGAAAGGAAACTGGTGAATTGGTCACAAGTGATGTGGACAAGGCTGAGGTACTCAATAACTTCTTTACCTCAGTCTTCACTGCAAGGGCCTCCAGCCACACTCCTGGAGTCATGGCAGATGATGCCAGGGATGGGGAGGAAGAACTGCCCTTCATAAGTGAAGCTCAGGTTCGTGATCACCTGAAGAACCTGAAAGTGTTCAAGTCCATGGGACCCGACGGGATACACCCACGGGTGCTGAGAGAACTGGCAGATGAGGTTGCTAAGCCCCTCTCTATTATATTCCAAAAGTCATGGCAGACTGGGGAAGTCCCCACAGATTGGAAAAGGGCAAATATTGCTCCCATTTTCAAAAAGGGTAAGAAGGAGGAACCAGGGAACTACAGGCCGGTCAGTCTCACCTCTGTGCCCGGAAAGATCATGGAGCAGATCCTCCTGGAGGCACTACTGACTCAGAAGAGTAGTGAAGAGGTGATTGGGAGCAGTCAGCATGGCTTTGCCAAGGGCAAATCCTGCCTGACAAACCTGGTGGCCTTCTATGAACAGGTGACAGCATTAATAGATGAGGGGCGAGCAACTGATGTCGTTTACCTGGACCTGAGCAAAGCCTTTGACACTGTCCCACACCACATCCTGGTCTCCAAGCTGGTGACACACGGGTTTGATGGATGGACCACCAGATGGATAAGGAACTGGCTTGATGGCCGCACCCAAAGAGTGGCTGTCAATGGGTCCATGTCCCAGTGGAGGCCAGTGACAAGCGGAGTCCCTCAGGGATCAGTCCTGGGACCAGTCTTGTTCAACATCTTTGTGGGTGACATGGACAGTGGCATTGAGTGCACCCTCAGCAAGTTTGCTGATGACACCAAGCTGTGTGGTGCAGCAGACACGCTGGAGGGAAGGGATGCCATCCAGAGGGACCTTGACAGGCTGGAGAGGTGGGCACAGGCCAACCTCATGAGCTTCAACAAGACCAAGTGCAGGGTCCTGCATCTGGGTCGAGGCAATCCCAGGCACAAATACAGGCTGGGCAGTGACTGGCTGGGGAGCAGCCCAGAGGAGAGAGACTTGGGGGTGCTGGTGGACGAGAAGCTCAACATGAGCTCTCAATGTGCACTTGCAGCCCGGAAAGCCAATCAGATCCTGGGCTGCATCAGGAGAAGTGTGGCCAGCAGGTCAAGGGAGGTGATTCTCCCCCTCTACTCAGCTCTGGTGAGACCCCACCTGGAGTACTGCGTCCAGTTCTGGAGCCCCTATTACAAGAGGGATCTGGAGGTGCTGGAAGGTGTCCAGAGAAGGGCCACGAGGATGATCAGAGGGCTGGAGCACCTCTCCTATGAGGACAGACTGAAGGAGTTGGGGCTGTTCAGCCTGGAGAAGAGAAGGCTCCGAGGTGACCTCATTGTGGCCTTCCAGTATCTGAAGGGGGCCTACAAGAAGGCTGGGGAGGGACTTTTCAGACTATCAGGGAGTGATAGGACTAGGGGGAATGGGATGAAGCTGGAGGTGGGGAGATTCAGGCTGGATGTGAGGAGGAAGTTCTTCACCGTGAGAGTGGTGAAGCCCTGGAATGGGTTGTCCAGGGAGGTGGTTGAGGCCCCGTCCCTTGCGGTGTTTAAGACCAGGCTGGACGAGGCTCTGTCCAGCCTGATCTAGGGTAGAGTGTCCCTGCCCATGGCAGGGGGGTTGGAACTAGATGATCCTTGTGGTCCCTTCCAACCCTAACTGAAACTATGAAACTATGAAACTATGAAACTATTCCTGGTTGACAGGGGGAAAGTCTGTCCTCACAGAGCCTGTGTGAAAGCAGAAACAGGGTTAAAAGTGATGCCTCAGAATGACTCCTCTCCTACTGATGAACATATCAAGGTTGATCTAATTAGAATAGAATAGAATAGCATGGAATGGAATGGAATGGAATGGAATGGAATGGAATGGAATGGAATGGAATGGAATGGAATGGAATGGAAAGAATAGACTAGACTAGACTAGACTAGACTTGAATTGAATTGAATTGAATTGAATTGAATTGAATTGAATTGAATTGAATTGAATTGAATTGACTTAACCAGGTTAGAAAAGACCTTTGAGATCATCGAGTCCAACCTATCACCCAACACCATCTAATCAGCTAACCCATGGCACCATGCACCCCATCCAGTCTCTCTGCATGCATGAAAATGAAAGAACTGAAAATAAATCTCATGAGGAGCAGCTGAACGAGCTGGGGCTGTTAAGTTTGGGAAAGAGGAGACTGAGGGGAGACCTCATTGCTCTCTACAGCTACCTGAAAGGAGGTTGTGGAGAGGCTGGTGCTGGTCTCTTCTCCCAGGTAATTAGTGATAGAACAAGAGGGAATGGCCTCAAGCTACAACTGGGTAGGTTTAGACTGGACATGAGGAAGAAAAAATTCACAGCAAGAGTGGTCAGGCATTGGAATGTGCTGTCCAGGGAGGTGGAGGAGTACCCAGGCCTGGATGTCTTTAAAGCTGGTTTGGATGTGGTGCTTGGGGACATGGTTTAGGCGTGTGCCTTGTTGAGTAGGATTCTGGGTTGGACTTGGTGATCCTGAGGGACTTTTCCAACCTGAATGTTTCTGTGATTTCTGTGCTCTAACCCTTACCATGGCAGTCAAAGTGTGCAGCTTAGGTTATTGTCAGCATCTGTCTTAGAACAAGAGTCCCAGTGCTGATGCAATTGAAGACACTTGATGCAGTGCCACTGACTTCACAGGGCTAAGAGCAGAGCTCAGCAAGCCTGCTTGCTCTCCACATAGACCTTACTTAAGCTACAGTGAGACTGAGAACTAATTCATTCATGGATAGAATAAGCATTAAAGTTGCATAAATCAATTAATAGTGGTAAGTCCAAAACTTGCAGTTGGAAGTCAGTCTCTTCTCCTAAGCAATAAGTGTTCAGTTTTGGGGGCCCAGGGAGGTGGTAGAAGCCTCATGCCTGGAAGTTTATAAGGCCAGGCTGGATGTGGCTGTGAGCAACCTGATGTAGTGTGAGGTGTCCCTGCCTGTGGCAGGGGGGTTGGAACTGGCTGAGCCTTGAGGTCCCTTCCAACTCTAATATTAAATTCTATGATTCTATGATCTTCCTTTCCTTGTGTTTAGAGAAGATTGAGAGGAAGTGGTGTTTGGAGGAGAAGATTGAGAGGAAGTGGTGTTTGGAGGAGAAGATTGAGAGGAAGTGGTGTTTGGAGGAGAAGATTGAGAGGAAGTGGTGTTTGGAGGAGATGATTGAGAGGAAGTGGTGTTTGGAGGAGATGATTGAGAGGAAGTGGTGTTTGGAGGAGAAGATTGAGAGGAAGTGGTGTTTGGAGGAGATGATTGAGAGGAAGTGCAGGGACTCAATAGCAACCTCTTTACAAGCAGTTTTCTGGCTGCTCTGAGCAGTTGCTTTCCTGGCTTCTTGTGCCTCTCAGATAAGGCAAAGGTGATACAGTAAGAGTCCCACTTAATTTGTACAGTCCTCATAGAAGAGCTGCAGACAAACACAGGCTCAGGAGAAGAGACTTCAGCTCAGGACAAGCATTACTCAAGGACTGCTGATTTTGACAAGCAAAAACTCCTTAAAGTCTTTAGTACCTAGGAGCCTGTTTCCTGAACAGAAAGCTCACAGCTGCTCACAGCAGGACACTGCTGCTTTAACAAGACTTATTTTGTTTCTTCCTCTGGCTGGTCCAATTCCCTTTAGCTTTTATTTTTTTTCTCTTGGTAATCATCTTTCAAGCTGCAGTAGCATTTGTTGTCCTGAGGTGCTGACTCCAGTGGAAGAGATTTTAGTGGAAGCTTCTACCAGTTTGCACACCCTTCATTTCAGGTCACTAATCACATCCTCCTCAGGCTTTCCTCAGGCTCTTGCACTGATTGTTCTCCAGCTGGAGGAACTGTCTGGGAGAAATCACATGAGTGGTGGTCGAGGTCACTTTTCTAGATGGAGGCTGGACTGAGGGAAGCTTCTGCCCTTTGGATTCAGGGAAGACTTGACATTTGAATGTGGCATGGATGTACAAGCCTTCAGTCTTCCTTCTCTGTTATGCACATCTGCTGCCCTCCAGGCATCCAGTTATGTTGGGAATGGACAAAAAGAGAGAGCAGAGGATGTGATGGATGACTTGAGCTGGCATCCGGATGCTGAACAGCAAAATTTCTCTGCTGGGTTAGGCTACTTTGCCAACAAAAGACTCACTGCCTCTTCTCTGAAATCCACATGAAGGGCTTGAATAGAAATTAGACTAGACTTGAATTGAATTGAATTGAATTGAATTGAATTGACCAGGTTGGAAAAGACCTTTGAGATCATCAAGTCCAACCTATCACCCAACACCATCTAATCAACTAAACCATGGCACCAAGCACCCCATCCAGTCTCTTCCTAAACACCTCCAGTGATGGTGACTCCACCACCTCCCTGGGCAGCACATCCCAATGGCCAACCACTCTTTCTGGGAAGAATTTCTTCGCAATATCCAGCCTAAACCTCCCCTGGCACAGCTTGAGACTGTGTCCTCTTGTTCTGGTGCTGGTTTCCTGGGAGAAGAGACCAACCCCCACCGAGCTGCAACCTCCCTTCAGGTAGTTGTAGACAGCAAAGTTGTAGACTTTGTTGATAAAACAAAGTATAAAAGATCCACTGCCTTCTCTTTGAAGCTTTATGCTTAATTTCCAAGCAGTTGGTCCCCAGAACTGGACACAGGACTCAAGGTGTGGCCTAACCAGTGCTGAGTCCAGGGGCACAATGACTTCCCTGCTCCTGCTGGCCACACTACTCCTGATGGAGGCCAGGATGCCATTGGCCTTTTTGGCCACCTGGGCACACTGCAGGCTCATGTTCAGCCTACTATCAGCCAGTATCCCCAGGTCCCTTTCTGCCTGGCAGCTCACCAGCCACTCTGACCCCAGCCTGTAGCACTGCATGGGGTTGTTGTAGCCAATGTGTAGAACCTGGCACTTAGATGGGTAGTAGATAGAACACAGGAGGTTCCACCTGAACATGAGGAAAAAAATTTCACAGCAAGAGTGGTCAGGCATTGGAATGTGCTGCCCAGGGAGGGGGTTGAGCCACCAAGCCTGGATATGTGTAAAGGTGGTTGGGATGTGGTGCTTGGGGCTATGGTTTAAGGGTGAACCTTGTTGAGTAGGGTTAATGGTTGGACTCGGTGATCCTGAGTCTTTCCCAACCTGAGTATTTCTCTGCTTCTATGAGCAGACTCTTCTTTGCTGTGAGGGTGAAAGAGCATTGGAACAGGCTGCCCAGAGAGTTTGTGGAGCCTCCTTCTCTGGAGACTTTCAAAACCCAGCTGGATGTGCTCCTGTGTGGCCTGCCCTAGGTGATCCTGCTCTGGCCAGGGGCTTGGACTGGATGATCCCTGGAGGTCCCCTCCAGCCCCTGACATTCTGTCATTCTGTGATGTCCCCGGGGCTATAAACCAGGAAGAACTGCAGCTCTTAGAAATCCTGAAGCCAGGCTGCAGCAGCCAAAGCCGTTCTGAGATCAGTCAGCATGCAGTTCTGTGTCTCTCTTGTGTTTTCAAGAGGGACCTGGCGCTCAGGCAGCAGCGCTGCTCTCCAGATGGCTTTCTGTGGCATCGTCCTTCCGTAGCGCGCCGGCGAGCCACGAGACCCAGACAGAAATTCCAGCGTGGGGAGGGTGTGAGTCATGAGATGGTGAGTGAAAGAAACAGCAGGATAAAAATAACAGAGCCCCAGCATGATGCAGAATATTAATCTCTTACCCTGTGTTATCCTAGCTTGTATTACATACGTACACTACTGTGGTATATACCCTCGCTGCTCCGCTGCTCAAAACAGATCTCTCTCTGCTGCTCGGAAAGATTATGGCTCAGGGTGACAGATTGCAGGGCCTCCTAATACTTGTGCCTGTAAGTTGGCTGAAAATTCTTCATCAAGCAGTTCCTGCAGTTGAAAACATAGAATCACAGACTATCAAAATGCCAATTGTGCAGCATTCTTTTGATTACAGAATCACAGAATCAGTCAAGGTTGGAAGGGACCACAAGGATCATCCAGTTCCAACCACCCTGCCATGGGCAGGGACACTCTACACTAGATCAGGCTGGCCAGAGCCTCATCTGGCCTGGTCTTTAAACACCTCCAGGGATGGGGCCTCAAACACCTCCCTGGACAACCCATTCCATTCACCTCCCTTGACCTGCTGGCCACAATTCTCTTGATGCAGCCCAGGATCTGATTGGCTTTCCGGGCTGCAAGTGCACATTGAGAGCTCCTGTTGAGCTTCTCGTCCACCAGCACCCCCAAGTCTCTCTCCTCAGGGCTGCTTTCCAGCCAGTCACTGCCCAGCCTGGATTTGTGCCTGGGATTGCCTCGCCCAGATGCAGGACCCTGAGGACCTGCACTTGGTCTTGTTGAAGCTCATGAGGTTGGCTTGTGCCCACCTCTCCAGCCTGTCAAGGTCCCTCTGGACCTTCATATAAACTTTTCTGGTTTATATGAAAGCACCAATTGAATAAATGTCTTGATTTCAGAACAAAATTATGCTTCCTCTGGTCACCCTAATTTCTGGGATGTGGGTAGAACTTGGGTTCCTAGCTAGTTAACAGCATGTCACTTCTGCATTTAAAGAGAGGCTGAAAATGGGCTGAAAATTCTCAGTCAAGAAGTTCCTGCAGTAGAAATTAAAGAATGACAGAGCATCCAAAGGCCTCTCCTGCAACATTCACATTTTTACCTATTTTATATGCAAACCTCAATCTGAATTTAAAGGGAGGCTGAAAATTGGCTGAAAACTCTCAATCAAGAAATTCATGTGGTTGAAAATACAGAATCATAGAATCAATCAGGTTGGAAAAGACCTTAGAGATCATCAAGTCCAACCTGTTGCCTAACAGAATCACGAGCATCCAAATGCCACCTCTGCAACATTGATATTTTTCCTGGTTTATATAAAATCCTCAATCTGGATTTAAAGAGAGGCTAAAAATTGGCTGGAAGTTCTCAGTCAAGAAATTCCTGCAGTAGAAAATAATCACAGAGCATCAAAATTTGGCCACAACAACCCCATGCAGTGCCACAGGCTGGGGTCAGAGTGGCTGGAGAGCTGCCAAACAGAAAGGGACCTGGGGGTACTGGTTGACAGCTGGATGAATATGAGCCAGCAGTGTGCCCAGGTGGCCAAGAAGGCCAATGGCATCCTGGCCTCCATCAGGACTAGTGTGGCCAGCAGGAGCAGGGAAGTCATTCTGCCCCTGGACTCAGCACTGGTTAGGCCACACCTGGAGTCCTGTGTCCAGTTCCGGGCCTCTCAGTTTAAGAAGGACATTGAGACTCTTGAATGTGTCCAGAGAAGGGCACAAGGCTGGGGAGAGGCCTTGAGCACAGCCCTGTGAGAGAGGCTGAGGGAGCTGGGTTTGTTTAGCCTGGAGAAGAGGAGGAGGCTCAGGGGAGACCTTCTTGCTCTCTACAACTCCCTGAAGGGTGATTGTAGCCAGGAGGGGTTGGTCTTTTCTCCCCAGGCAAGCAGCACCAGAACAAGAGGACACAGTCTCAAGCTGCATCAGGGGAAGTCTAGGCTGGAGGTGAGGCAAAAGTTCTTCACTGAAAGATAGAGTGGCCATTGGAATGTGGTGCCCAGGGAGATGGTGAAGTCACCATCCCTGGAGGTGTTCAAGAGGGTATTGGATGTGGCACTTGGTGCCATGGTTTAGGTGTTGGGTGACAGGTTGGACTTGAGGTCCCTTCCAACCTTGGTGATTCTGTGATTCTGTGTGATTTGGTTTTTCACACTTGCATTCCCCTCCGCTCAGCTTCTTCTCTTACCTCCAGTCTTTTTATTTTCTGATACATAAAGGGGAGAAAAAAAACCAAACCCCAATCCCCCTGTTTTTGGAGCTGTTCAGAAATGGAAGTAATTGTAATCATGATTTGATTGGAACACTTGTCCTTGGAACACTTTTTATTTACTATTCAATAGCCACTGTTTGTATTAGGACATTGTTTGAACGTAGCTTTAAAGTCCCAGGGCTAATCTCCTGGGAGGGAGGATATTTATGGTCTATGTTTTTGGAGAGGGAGATTGTAAGTAGGAAAGGCTGGAGGATTTAGGCCTTAGTTCAGCTCCTGAAGTCAGGGGAAATCTGTCTTGTTGCAAATAGTCCCTTGACTGGTTGAAGCAGTCAGCTGCATTTGCAAATGCCCAGCTTGAAGGAGAAGCTGCAGTCAGTGGACTCATTGCAAGCAGAAGCCTGGGCTTCAGGTTCTGAGTATTACTGCAGGGGAACTGACCTAATTTACTGGAGAGCAGAAAATCTACCATAAAAAAACACACCCAGCTATAATCACATTTGCAAGAGCTGTAAGAGTGGAAACAATGCTGGGGTTTATATTGTGGTTTGGTTTGGTTTTCCTAGGGTATTTGATCATGTAAGCAAATTGATGAAGATGACATTTCACAGACTTGTTAGGGTTGGAAGGGACCTCAAAGGTCCTCTAGTTGCACCCCCCTGCCATGGGCAGGGACCCGGACACTAGAGCAGGTTGCTCACAGCCACATCCAGCCTGGCCTTAAAAACCTCCAGGGATGAGGCTTCCACCACCTCCCTGGGCAACCTGTGCCAGTGTCTCACCACCCTCACGGGGAAAAACTTCTAACATCCAATCTGAATCTACCCATTTCTAGATTTGTTCCATGCCCCCATGTCCTATCACTCCCTGACACCCTCAAAAGTCCCTCCCCAGCTTTCTTGTAGCCCCCTTCAGATACTGGAAAGCCACAGTATGGTGCACCACTGATGGTCCTTGGTGTTGCTCAATATTAACAGCCTTGAAAGGAAAGGGTATTCATGGAGGTTCCTTCACTTGGTTTTAAGACCAGGTTCTGTGTCCAGTGTGAAGCCTAATGATTTGCTGTCATTTATTTGAGATTTTCTGCACTACAGAAGTCTTATTCATTTTAGCCTGGAGAAGAGGAGGCTCAGGGGAGACATTATTGCTCTCTACAACTACCTGAAGGGAGGTTGCAGCCAGGAGGGGGTTGGTCTCTTCTCCCAGGCAACCAGCACCAGAACAAGAGGACACAGTCTCAAACTGCCCCTGGGGAAGTTTAGGCTAGATGTTAGGAAGAAATTCTTTACAGAAAGATTGGCCATTGGAATGGGCTGCCCAGGAGGTGGTGGAGTCACCATCCCTGGAGGTGTTTAGGAAGAGACTGGATGAGGCACTTGGTGCCATGGTTTAGTTGATTAGATGGTGTTGGGTGATAGGTTAGACTGGATGATCTCAAAGGTCTCTTCCAACCTGGTTATTTCTATTCTATTCTACTCCTGTTCTATTTCTATTCTATTCTATTCTAGTCTAGTCTACTTCTATTCTATTCTATTCTATTCTATTCTATTCTATTCTATTCTATTCTACTCTATACTGTTCTACTCTATTCTATTTTTTCTACTGTACTCCTATTCTAGTCTAGTCTAGTCTATGCTATCCTATTCCATTCTATTCTACTCTACTTCTATTCTATTCTATGCTATTCTATTCCATTCTATTCTTTTCTCTTGCAGATGCTGACCATTAGGAAGGACACTGCTACAGAGACTGAAACCATTTATGCTTTGCTCTCAAGCTGCAGAAGAAAAGACACAAAAATTCTTGTGGATAAATAACTGTGAGGTCCCTCTCCAGCCCAGAGCCTCAGTGAGTTGTTTTTCTTCCTTCAGACTGTGGAGAATCCGTTCTGCATGGAGGTTTCTCTCGTGGAAGAACTGTTCAGCAGCACAAAAGGAGCGTGCAGCGGTCTCACAGCCGCTGTCATGCTTTGCCTTTGCTCCCAGGCACAAGAAGACTTCACCACTTGAGATTTTGTTTGGAAATAAATTAATTCCTGTCATGAATCAGCCATCTTCTCCTCTGCTTCTTGCATATCAGTGTTCCTCATCATTCAGGGAGAAGATTCAAGTATCTGTCCCTTTTCCCCCCCCCCCCTTCACTGGCATTAATTTTACTTACGTTATATTCTGGAGGAGTTGCATCTCTGAAGTTTGTCTTTCCACTTGTAGCTTACAACTGCTGTGCATAGATTGCACCTGAAGGTTAGTCTTCAGTTTTGTTTTCAGGTGACTTGGACTTGAGCCTTTTCCTGTTTGTTTCTCTTGCTGTCCCACAAATGTGCACTACCTGTATTCTTTCTGCCTTTCTCCCACCTGTAGCTCAATAAAATGTTGTCCCTGTTGTTCTGCAGAACCTTACCATGTGCATATAACTGTGATCATAGTTTTTTGATAATAATAATATAATAATAAGACTAATGATGATAACTGTATGGCTTCATCTCTCTATGTAACTACATTTAACTGATGCAGGAGTTGAGATGGTGAAAAATATTCTCAGCTCAGCTCAGGAATAATTCATTGTATAAGGGGATTAGGACTTGGAAAAGGAGATTTTCCTGTTCCCTACAGGTATGTGTTCTGAATGCATCCCGACAGGCCTTGAAAGTCTCCAGAGAAGGAGACTCCACAACCTCTCTGGGCAGCCTGTTCCAGTGGTCTGGGACCCTCACAGCAAAGTTCTCCCTTGTGTTGATGTGGAACCTCCTGTGCTGCAGCTTACATCCATGGCTCCTTGTCCTGTCACAGGGAGCAAGTGAGCAGAGTCTGTCCCCTCCCTCCTGACCCCCAGCCCTCAGATATTTATAGACACTTATTAAATCCCCTCTCAGTCTTCCAGACTAAAAAGACCCAGATCTCTCATCCTCTCCTCACCAGGCAGTGTTCCACTCCCCTAATCATCCTGATAGCCCTCCACTGGACCCTCTCCAGCAGAACCCTGTCCCTCTTGAACTGGAGAGCCCAAAACTGAACTCGGTACTCAAGATGAGCTGGATTGTATGGTCCTGCTCTGGCAGGGGGGTTGGACTTGATGATCTCTTCAGGTCCCTTCCAAGCCCTGCCATCCTGTGATCCTGTGATCCTGGCTAAGTTCAGAACTGATACTCCCCTTTGAATCAATGGATTGTGAACTGTTTCACCAGCCTGCTCTGTGTCCTTTGTTACTGCAGCTCAGGGATCAATAAATGACTGCACTATGTCCTTTGTTACAGAATATGCAAGTGTCTAAGGAGTGCTAGCTCACAGAATCATAGAATTGTCAGGGTTGGAAAGGACCACAAAGATCATCTAGTTCCAACCCCCCTGCCATGGGCAGGGACACTACAGCAGGTTGCTCACAGCCACATCCAGCCTGGCCTTCAAAACCTCCAGGGATGAGGCTGCCACCACCTCCCTGGGCAACCTGTGCCAGTGTCTCACCACCCTCATGGAGAAGAACTTCTTCCTAACATCCAGTCTGAATCTACCCACTTCTAGTTTTCCTCCATTCCCCCTAGTCCTATCTACCAGACACCCTAAAAAGTCCCTCCCCAGCTTTCTTGTAGGCCAGCTCCTTCATTTGCCCTACATGTGAGGCAGAGCACAGACAAAACCAGTATCTTCTAATGAATGGCTGCTTGGTGAATGAGCCTTGGGAGTACCAAGTCAGAAGATTCAAGCAGTGGAGGCTCTTTTGCTCCACCATTTGAAGTGAATGTGAAAGCTCTGAGAAGTTTGTGCATGGGCAGTATTTTCCTGTGCTACTTTTTGAACTGAGAGCTCTAGGACCTGGCTCTGCCACTTCAGAGTCTCTAAGGCAAATTCTCAGCTGGCATGTACTAGCCTAATTTCTTTGACATTAGTGGAGCTCTTCTGATTTATACCCACTGAAAACCCAAGAGCTCATTTGCATTTAAATGAAACTTGTTCTTATGAAGCATAACCTTGTAAAAAGATTTTGGGGGGGGTTCCTTTGGGCTAATAAACACATCAAGTGGGGAGGGGAGTGTGGATCTGCTGGAAGGTAGGAAGACACTTCAGAGAGACCTGGATAGGCTGGGTCAGTGGGCTGAAGCTAGCAGGATGAGGTTTAACAAGGCCAAGGGCAGGGTCCTACACTTTGGCCACAATAACCCCATGCAGCACTACAGACTCGGGGATGAGTGGCTGGAGAGCAGCCTGGCAGAGAGGGACCTGGCAGTGCTGGGTGACAACAGCTGAATGTGAGCCAGCAGTGTGCCCAGGGGGCAGAGAAAGCCAGTGGCATCTTGGTTTGGATCAGGAATAGTGTGGCCAGCAGGACTAGGGATGGAATTCTGCCCTGTACTGGGCACTGGTGAGGCCTCACCTCAAGCACTGTGTGCAGCTCTGGGCTCCTCACTGCAAGAGAGGTCTTGAGGTGCTGGAGCAGGTCCAGAGGAGAGCAACCAGCCTGGGGAAGGGACTGGAGGGCAAATGAAGAGGAGAGGCTGAGGGAGCTGGGGGTGTTCAGCCTGGAGGAGACTCAGGGGGGACCTTGTCACTCTCTACAACTACTTAAAAAGGAAGTTGTATTAAGGTGGGGGTCAGGCTCTTCTGCCAGGCAACTTGTGACAAGATGAGAGGGCATGGCCTGAAGCTGTGCCAGGGGAGGTTTAGGTTGGGTGTTAGGAAGTACTTCCTCACAGAAAGGCTGATTTGGCACTGGAATGGACTGCCCAGGGAGGTGGTGGAGTTGCTGTCCCTGGAGGTGTTTAGGCAAGACTGGATGTGGCACTTCATGCCGTGGTCTGGTCAATATAGTGATGTTAAGTCATAGGCTGGACTTGATGATCTCAGAGGTCTATTCCAGCCTCAATAATTCTGTGATTCAGTGATTCTGTAATAAGGTAAGAAGTCACTTGACCTTGGAAGTCTGTGGGCTGATGCAAGTCTTAGGTCTTTAACTGCTGGACCTTCATCCTTCTCCTGTGTGTGTTCAAGTTCTGTATAGCTCTCTTGATTTTGTGCTTCTGTTTTGTGGTGGGTAGATCTGGTGAGGTACTCAATTCCATGCTTAAGTACAGCCCTAGCTCACATGAACAGGCTGCCCACATGCACAAAAGGATTCAGTGCTGAGGCTTTAATGAGCAGCTTTTTGAATGTCTGGAAATAGGCTTTGATCTTAGGGCGAACTTATCAACCTTCTGCGGGCTATGAGCGTTCATAGACAATAAAAT
>CM037632.1:7180763-7212980 GCA_015227895.2 Colaptes auratus | reverse complement strand
CTCCCAGCAAGAGATCACAGTGTGTATCCACGGCCCTGAGGGCTGAAGTGTACTTTTCCACTCTTGTTATGTTAACCCCTCATAGCGAATGTCACTCTTGCCTGCCTTGAGTACGACATTGCCAGGCACAGGGGAGTTAAAAGCAAGACAAATATTATTTTGGCTTTTCACATCAGAACAACAGAGACAACCCATTTGTGCATATTTTCAGCAGCTGTGATGTAATCACTAAATATTTTCTGGCTGTGCTGTCTCATTCTTGTGCTTCCACAGCGCAGGGGGTCCAGTACGTAATCAGTTGGCAAAGATGTGGGCATTAGCATTTGAATGTTAAACACTGGGTGCCCAGGAGGAGAACTGCCATTTCCATTCTGCTGTCTTACAAGGAAGCAAGGGCAGGGATAATCAGTCTGTAAGTCAGCAAATTACAGGATCACAGGATGATAGGGGTTGGAAGGGACCTCTGGAGATCTTCGAGCCTGACCCCCTACCAGAGCAGGGCCATAGAATCTAGCACAGGTCACACAGGAATGCAGCCAGACAGGGCTTGAAAGTCTGCAGAGAAGGAGACTCCACAACTTCTCTTGGGAGCCTGTTCTAGTGCTCTGTAACCCTCACAGTGAAGAAGTTCCTCCCCACATTGAGATGGAACTTCCTATGCTGTAGTTTCCATCCATTGCCCCTTGTCCTATCACAGGGTGCAACTGAGCAGAGACTGTCTCTTCCTTCCTGACACCCAACCCTTATCTGTTATAGACATTCATTAAATCATTAAATTCCCTCTCAGTCTTCTCTCCAGACTGAACAGCCCCAGGGCTCTCAGCCTTTCCTCATCAGGCAGTGCTCCAGTCCCTTCATCATCCTGGTAGCTCTCTGTTGAACTCTCCCTGGTAGATATCTGTCCCTCTTGAACTGGGGAGCCTAAAACTGGACAATACAATACAATACATCGTGTCCAACCTATCAACCAATCCAACCCACCTAAACAACTAGATCATGGCACCCAGTACCCCATCAAGTCTCCTCCTGAATACCTCCAATGATGGTGACTCCACCACCACCCCGGGCAGCACATTCCAATGGGCAAGCACTCTCTCTGTATAGAACTTCCTCCTAACATCCAGCCTAAACCTCCCCTGGTGCAGCCTGAGACTGTGTCCTCTTGTTCTGGTGCTGGGCCTGGGAAGAAGCGACCAACCTCTGCCTGGCTACAACCTCCCTTCAGGTAGTTGTAGAGAGCAAGAAGGTCACCCCTCAGTCTCCTCTTCCCAGGCTAAGCAACCCCAGCTCCTCAGCCTCTCCTCATAGGGCTTGTCTTCCAAACCCCTCACCAACTTTGTTGCCTTCTCTGGATGCGCTCCAGCAAGTCAAATCCTTCCTAAACTGAGGGGCCCAGAACTGGACACAGGACTCCAGGTGTGGCCTACCAGTGCTGTGTACCAGGGGCACAAGACCTCCCTGCTCTGCTGGCCCACACTGTTCTGATGCAGGCCAGGTGCCATTGGCCCTCTTGGCTGCCTGGGCACACTGCAGGCTCATGTTCAGCCTCCCATCAACCACTACCCCCAGGTCCCTCTCTGCCTGGACACAACATTCCAGGTGAGGTCTCACCTGGGCTGAGCAGAGGAGGAGGAGAACCTCCTTCAATCTCCTGGACACACTCCTAACTGCTGTGGCAGAAGTCATTAACAAAACATTCAGGCTCAGATTTCCTGCATCGTTTGTACTGCACTGTGTCAGGAGAATCATCAGAGAGTGCTACTGGTTTAATGCAAGCTGGGTGGAAATCTGTTACAACCTATCAAAATACAATAGTTTTTGGGGTTTTTTCAATAAAGAAACACAAGTTAAGTATTGAAGTGAATGTAATAAGCAAATGTATATCTTTATATCTTTTAGAAGTAGCATTTCCTGTCTTCAAACACCACTGGAACTTATTCATGTATTCAGAGGTTCAGTTATTTGGTTGTGGGTTTCACACTGCCCATATAAAGATAGTTAAATGATTTAAGCACAGATCTAACAGATCTGACCTCCTTCTATGATCAGGGGACTGCCTGGTGGATATGGGGCAGGATGTGGATGTAGTCTACCTGGACTTCAGCAAGGTCTTTGACACTGTCCCCCACAGCAAACTCCTGGCCAAGCTGTCAGCCTGTGGCTTGGACAGCAGCACTCTGAGCTGTGTTGTAGACAGCAATAAGGTCTCCTCTGAGCCTCCTCTTCTCCAGGCTCAGCAACCCCAAGAACTATGTTTTCCTCATAGAGCTAGAATCTGGGTACATTTGTTTTGTATAAAGGATGACTATTCAGATGTAGCTTTTAATAACTATCATAGTATCAGTCAGGGTTGGAAGGGACCACAAGCATCATCTAGTTCCAACCCCCCTGCCATGAGCAGGGACACCCCACACTAGATCAGGCTGCCCAGAGCCTCATCCAGCCTGGGCTTAAACACCTCCAGGGACAGGGCCTCAACCACCTCCCTGGACAACCCATTCCAGGGCTTCACCACTCTCACGGTGAAGAACTTCCTCCTCACATCTAGCCTGAATCTCCCCACCTCCAGCTTCATTCCCCCTAGTCCTATCACTGCCTGATAGCCTGAAAAGTCCCTCCCCAGCCTTCTTGTAGCCCCCTTCAGATACTGGAAGGCCACAATGAGGTCACCTTGGAGCCTTCTCTTCTCCAGACTGAACAGCCCCAACTCCTTCAGTCTGTCCTCACAGGAGAGGTGCTCCAGCCCTCTGCTAATCCTCATGGCCCTTCTGGACACCTTCCAGCACCTCCAGATCCCTCTTGCATAGGGGCTCCAGAACTGGAGGCAGTACTCCAGGTGGGGTCTCACCAGAGCTGAGTAGAGGGGGGAGAATCCCCTCCTTGCCCTGCTGGCCACACTTCTCCTGATGCAGCCCAGGCTCTGATTGGCTTTCGGGCTGCAAGTGCACACTGAGAGCTCATGTTGAGCTTCTCATCCACCAGCACCCCCAAGTCTCTCTCCTCAGGGCTGCTCTCCAGCCTGAGTAGGCTGTAGTGTGAATAGTTGCAAAAGCCATTGTGCCTCAGGCCACTGTAAAAGAAGCACAGTCATGTCTTATCACCTTCCCCTGCCTGTTAAGGTGATTTTGTAGACGCAGTGTGCACAAACAAAGTGTTATCTTTGTTTCAGTACTATTTACTTGTCCAACAAGCTAGTCCATTCATTTGTTTGCCTCCCACTTCCTACACGATATCGCTGCACTTCACTCTGTTTCTCCACAGGAAGCCAGAATCGGCCTCATGAAAGGGTAGGTGGCACGTTAAGTGCTTGGCCAGGATCACACCGTGTGTGTTATGCACACAATCCTACACAGAGGGTCACAGAACCACAGAATCATAGAAATTGTTTCCTTTGAAAAAGACCTCTAAGGTCATCAAGTCGTTGACCTCACACCACCCTGGCCGTCAGACCACGTCCTGAAGTGTCATCTCACCCTGTTTTGGTGACTCCACCACCACCCTGGGCAGCCTATTCCAATGCCTGACCACTCTTTCAGTAAGGACCTCTTCTGTATTGTGAAATCTGAACCTCCCCTGGTGCAATCTGAGGCCATTTCAGACAGCAGGGAGCTCTCTTCTCAGTCCCCTCTCAGTTCCCTCTCAGTCTCAATACAATACAATACACCAGGTTGAAAGAGACCTTCAAGATCATTGTGTCCAACCCATCAACCAATCCAACCCACCTAAACAACTAAACCATGGCACCAAGCACCCCATCAAGTCTCCTCCTGAACACCTCCACTGATGGTGACTCCACCACCTCCCTGGGCAGCACATTCCAATGGGCAATCACTCTCTCTGTATAGAACTTCTTCCTCACATCCAGCCTAAACCTCCCCTGGCACAGTCCTCTCTGTCTCCTCTCAGTCCCCTCTCAGTCTCCTCTTCTCCAGCCCAAAGTTCCCTCAGCCACTCCTTGTAAGACCTGTTCTCTAGACCCTTCACCAGCCTTGCTGCTCTTCTCTGGACACTCTCCAGCACCTCAACACCTCTCTTGTAGCGAGGAGCTCAAAAGTGAACCCAGTACTCAAGGTGCTGTCTCACTCCCCTACTCCTGCTGGCCACACTCTTCCTGATACAGGCCAGGATGCTCTTGGCCTTCTTGGCCACCTGAGCACACTGCTGGCTCATGTTCAGACATCTGTCAACCAGCACTCCCAGGTCCTTTTCTGACAAGCAGCTTTCCTGCTATGGAAAGTATATGCAGAGCACAAGGAGGCGAAATTGTCTATACATAGGAGTCAGTGGTAACAGCCTGCACACTGGTGGCATGTACCACACAGACACCCTAAAAACACAGACCATCCCATCCCACCAGGCATCTGGGCAGTGAGGAACTCTCTGTTGGCATGCAGTAACACAACTTCTTAACCAATTCACACATAAATGCAAAGCCCAGCCTTTGAACAGTTCTTTTCTCCTGTTCCCTCCCTCCCCCGCCCCCCACCCCATAAATCTCTGCATCCCTCACAGCAACACACGAGACTGTGATCCAAACATGAATTGCTAACCAAGCAAGCTCCACAGCAGTAGGAGGTATTTTAACAGCAGAAGGCATTTATGTGTGAGCAGGGAGATGACTACTCCCTTTTAACAAGTAACCCAGGGATAATGCCACAGAAGTTTTGCAAGTTCTTCACTGTATTAAGCTCTTTCAGGAGATTATCTTGGGAAAAAACCACAGTGAAGCATGGAAATTGCCTGAAAGAACTTGAGATGTGACTACAGGAGAAGTGACATGTGGCTTTTCTCTCAGTGTAGAGTAAGGCACGGTTGCATGGTTATTCTTTTTTGCCCTTCCAAGGGAAGCAATTACAACTTGCTGCAGGCATCACCTCACAGGATGAAAGGCTGTGTGTGAAGGTGGTGGTTAGAAGTGTATTGCATAATAGGAAATGTGTTCATTCCAGCTGGGCATTTTAAGGAGGATTTTCTGAAGTGGAATTGGTTCAGGCAGAGCCCAGAGCTGTTACTTTCCTAGATGCACTACAGCATCCACTCCCTTTCCTGATCTATTTCAGTGAATAGAAGTCTTGCACAGAAGAAGGGAGAAGGTTGCAGAAAGTTACAATACAATACAATACAATAAATCCAGGTTGGAAGAGACCTTCAAGATCATCGTGTCCAACCTATCAACCAATCCAACCCACCTAAACAGATAGATCATGGCACCAAGCACCCCATCAAGTCTCCTCCTGAATACCTCCAATGAAGGTGACTCCACCACCTCCCTGGGCAGACCATTCCAATGGGCAATCACTCTCTCTGTAAAGAACTTCTTCCTAACCTCCAGTCTAAACCTCCCCTGGTGCAGTCTGAGACTGTGTCCTCTTGTTCTGGTGCTGGCTGCCTGGGAGAAGAGACCAACCTCTGCCTGGCTACGATCTCCCCTCAGGTAGTTGTAAAGAGCAATAAGGTCACCCCTGAGTCTCCTCTTCTCCAGGCTAAGCAACCCCAGCTCCCTCAGCCTCTCCTCATAGGGCTTGTGTTCCAAACCCCTCACCAACTTTGTTGCCCTTCGCTGGACACCTTCCAGCAAGTCAACCTCCTTCCTAAACTGAGGGGCCCAGAACTGGACACAGGACTCCAGGTGTGGCCTAACCAGTGCTGTGTACAGGGGCAGAATGACCTCCCTAAAGTTGAGGCAAGACACAGGGACATTAGGAAGATATGATGAAGAAAGTGAGCAGAGGAGGCTCAGAGGAGACCTTATTGCTGTCTACAACTATCTGAAGGGAGGCTGTAGCCAGGTGGGGGTTGGTCTCTTCTCCCAGGCAACTAGCACCAGAACAAGAGGACACAGTCTCAAGCTGCACCAGGGGAGGTTCAGGCTGGATGTTAGGAAGAAGTTCTTCCCAGAAAGACAGATTGGCCATTGGAATGTGCTGCCCAGGGAGGTGGTGGAGTCACCATCACTGGAAGTGTTTAAAAAGAGACTGGATGAGGCATTTGGTGCCATGGTTTAGCTGCTTAGATGGTGCTGGGTGATAGGTTGGACTCAATGATCTCATGGTTAATTCTGTGCATCCATGCAGCACCATGCTAGACATTACAACATATGTGTGGGGTTTAGCTGAGGCTGTATTTGCACATGAATATTAACCCTGGAAATTGAGAAAACCTGTCTATCCACACATCTTGTTCATTCCCATGTGCAGTGGTATCCTTCATCAGCCATCTTCATGCTGTATTCAGACCACTAGCATATACTGCCTGAGTTCAACGATGCTTCATGCCTGCAGCCTCTTGTGCTTGCAGCCCTCCTAGGGCATGTCCTAGAAGGCAATGTGTGGCTCTACTAGAAGCTGCCATTGCAAGCTTGCCTTCCACACAGATATTCAATCTGAGCTTGAGAGCAGGCTCTGTACTTGAGTGTTTCCACTTAAGCCCATGCCACGTGCTCAACAGGGACTCTTCCAGCAATCCACCTTTAGGAATTCACAATGGGCTACTGCTTCTGCTGTGCATGGAATCACTGCTTACTTCAAATAGAATAGGATAGGATAGGATAGGATAGGATAGGATAGGATAGAATAGAATAGAATAGAATAGAATAGAATAGAATAGAATAGAATAGAATAGGACAGGACACGATAGGGTAGGGTAGGGTAGGATAGGATAGGATAGGATAGGATAGGATAGGATAGGATAGGATAGGATAGGATAGGATAGGATAGGATAAAGCGGGTTGGAAAAGACCTTTGAGATCATCAAGTCCAACCTATCACCCAACACCATCTAATCAACTAAACCATGGCACCAAGTGCCTCATCCAGTCTCTTCCTAAACACTTCCAGGGATGGTGACTCCACCACCCACCACATCCCTGGGCAGCACATTGAAATGGCCAACCTCTCTTTCTGTGAAGAATTTCTTCCTAACATCCAGCCTAAACCTCCCTGGTGCAGCTCAAAACTGTGTCCTCTTGTTCTGGTGCTGGTTGCCTGGGAGAAGAGACCAACCCCCACCTGGCTATAGCCTCCCTTCAGGTAGTTGTAGACAGCAAGAAATTCTCCCCTGAGCCTCCTCTTCTCCAGGCTAAGCAACCCCAGCTCCCTCAGCCAGTAAGCATATGCCCCAAGTTTGGGAAACAGCCTAGTTTTTAAACCAGATAGGCCAGGACTGACAGAGAGCATAGTTTAGCCCAGAATTGTTTCAAGCCCCTTGCCTGTACATCTGCATTAGCTCAACCAGGACCTTCAGTTTGAGGCTGCCTGAAAGCTGATCCACACCAGTCTGGCTGTCCTGCCCCTCCTCCAGCAGATGTGATTTCACACTAAGCCTCTAGAGAATTAAAGTGTACAGGCTCAGCCAAATGGGCATCAGCATCCATGAGATAAAAAACAACAACAAATCAGTTTGAATAAAAATTGATTGGATGGAATTAGAAGTGCCAGAGGTCAGAGCACAAAAATACTAACCAGCATGCAAGCTAGTGCTGAGAAATGTCCCACTGACTTCAACAACCCAAGCTGTGCTCTGAAACACATCTTGTACTTTGAACCAGGACTTTTTCTTTCTTTCTGTCCTAGCAAACCTAATCTCAGAATAAAAAGGAGAATCTTGACTAAATTAATTCAGGGACAGTGCCACTGCCCCGTTGTGATCCTGCTGATTGACATCTCAGTTGAATGGGCAACAGTCAGCTCCTCCTGCAAGAAAGCCTCTTAGTGACCCAAACCAAGGCACACAAGATAATCTAAACCAAATTTACTGTGGGCTGCCAGTGGGGAGCTGTCTTCAAAAGCCAGGTCAGAGCACTAAGTATGTGATGTTCCAGAGAATATTTGGTTTTAAAGATGATGTAAGCCATGCAGTCATGGGAGAGAGGGGCTGAGAGAGAGACAAGGTAGATCTTCCCTTGCCCCAGCATAGGATCAGTCACAGCCTTGTGTGTCCTGACAGGTTTCTTCACCCTGTTTGCATGGACTGGATAGATTTTCCTTTGCCCCAGCATAGGATCAATCACAGCCTTGTGTGTCCTGACAGGTTCCTTACCCTGGTTTTGTGGACTACATAGATTTTCCCTTGCCCCAGCATGGGATCAATCACAGCCTTGTGTGTCCTGACAGGTTTCTTTACCCTGTTTGCATGGACTAGATAGAATTTCCTTACCCTGGTTTTGTGGACTACATAGATTTTCCCTTGCCCCAGCATAGGATCAATCACAGCCTTGTGTGTCCTGACAGGTTTCTTAACCTGGTTTTGTGGACTACATAGATTTTCCCTTGCCCCAGCATGGGATCAATCACAGCCTTGTGTGTCCTGACAGGTTTCTTTACCCTGTTTGCATGGACTAGATAGAATTCCTTTGCCCCAGCATAGGATCAGTCACAGCCTTGTGTGTCCTGACAGGTTTCTTTACCCTGTTTGCATGGACTAGACAGATCTTCCCTTGCCCCAGCATAGGATCAATCACAGCCTTGGGGCCTGACAGGTTTCTTTACTCTGTTTGCATGGACTAGACAGATTTTCCCTTGCCCCAGCATGGGATCAATCACAGCCTTGTGTGTCCTGACAGGTTTCTTAACCTGGTTTTGTGGACTACATAGATTTTCCCTTGCCCCAGCATGGGATCTATCACAGCCTTGTGAGTCCTGACAGGTTTCTTTACCCTGTTTGCATGGACTAGACAGATCTTCCCTTGCCCCAGCATAGGATCAATCACAGCCTTGGGGGCCTGACAGGTTTCTTTACTCTGTTTGCATGGACTAGACAGATTTTCCTTTGCCCCAGCATAGGATCAGTCACAGCCTTGTGGGTCCTGACAGGTTTCTTCACTCTGGTTGCATGGACTAGACAGATCTTCCCTTGCCCCAGCATGGGATCAATTACAGCCTTGGGGGCCCGACAGGTTTCTTTACCCTGTTGATATGGACCTTCAGTGAGGCAGATAGCAGGGACCTGTGTTAGAGCTTGAGCTCTTCACTTTTCTGCATGTCTGCCTTGCACCTGTCTGGCTGCAGCTTATCAATTACAATACAATACAATACAATACAATACACCAGGTTGGAAGAGACCTTCAAGATCATCACGTCCAACCCATCAACCAATCCAACCACCTAAAATACATACAGTACCATACAGTACAATACAGTACAAAAGAGTACAATACAGTACAATACAGTACAATACAACCCACCTAAACAACTAAAAAAAAAAAACCTAAACCCTGGCACCAAGCACCCCATCAAGCCTCTTCTTGAATACCTCCAATGAAGGTGACTCCACCACTTCCACAGGCAGCTGATTCCAGTGGCAATCACTCTCTCAGTATAGAACTTCTTCCTAACTTCAAGTCTAAACCTGCCCTGGCGCAGCCTGAGACTGTGTCCTCTTGTTCTGGTACTGGCTGCCTGGGAGAAGAGACCAACCTCCGCCTGGCTACAACCTCCCTTCAGGTAGTTGTAGAGAGCAATAAGGTCACCCCTCAGTCTCCTCTTCTCCAGCTAAGCAACCCCAGCTCCCTCAGCCTCTCCTCATAGGGCTTGTCTTCCAAACCCCTCACCAACTTTGTTGCCTTCTCTGGACACGCTCCAGTAAGACAACATCTTTCTTAAACTGAGGGGCCCAGAACTGGACACAGTACTCAAGGTGTGGCCTAACCAGTGCAGTGTACAGGGGCAGAATGACTCCCTGCTCCTGCTGGCCACACTGTTTCTGATGCAGGCTAGGATGCCATTGGCCTTCTTGGCTGCCTGGGCACACTGCAGGCTCATGTTCAACCTACAATCAACCAGCACCCCAGGTCCCTCTCTGCCTGGCCGCTCTCCAACCACTCTGACCCCAGCCTGTAGCACTGCATGGGTTGTTGTGGCCAATGTGCAGAACCCGGCACTTGGATGTGTTAAATCTCATGCCGTTGGACTCTGCCCATCTGTCCAGCCTGTCGAGGTCCCTCTGCAAAGCCTCTCTGCCCTCCAGCAGATCAACTACTGCCCCCAGCTTGGTGTCGTCCGCAAATTTACTGATGATGGACCAATGCCCTCATCTAGATCATCAATAAAGATGTTGAAGAGCATGGGGCCCAGCACCGATCCCTGGGGCACACCACTAGTGACTGGCCGCCAGCCGGATGTGGCACCATTAACCACCACTCTCTGGGCTCGCCCTCCAGCCAGTTCCTAACCCAACGCAGTGTGCTCCCATCCAAGCCATGGGCTGCCAGCTTGGCCAGGAGTTTGCTGTGGGGGACGGTGTCAAAGGCCTTGCTGAGGTCCAGGTAGACCACATCCACAGGCCTCCCCACATCAACCAGGCGGGTCACCTGATCATAGAAGGAGATCAGGTTGGTCAAGCAGGACCTGCCCTTCCTAAAGCCATGCTGGCTAGGCCTGATCCCTTGGCCATCCTGTAATTCTTCTCCCAACCATTCAGGATGGGAGCTGGTCTTTCCTATACAGAAATTTTGTTCATGGCTTGAAGTATCCAGTCACAACAACTCCCAGGTTCTCTCTTCCTTGGTATATCATTCCAATCTTTCTTCATCTGTTATGTTTAAACAGTATCACACAGCTATTATTCCTTCTGGCCTCTTCCAGGTCTTCTCTGACTTAAAGAAGTCCAGTTGGTCAGAAGTGGATCCTACAGTCCAGATGACATCTTACCAGAGTACTCTCTGTACCTTACAGGCTAGGCACCTCTTATATGTGGAATTTAAATTCCTTGCAAATGAACAGTGCTCTGACTCCAAGTGTCTTCTGGGCAGGGACTGGCTTCAGAGCAGCCCTGAAGAAAAGGACTTGGGGGTGCTGCTGGATGAGAAGCTCAACACGAGCCAGCAGTGTGCACTTGCAGCCCAGAAAGCCAATCCCATCCTGGGCTGCATCAAGAGAAGCAGAGCCAGCAGGTAGAGGGAGGTGATTCTCCCCCTCTGCTCCACTCTGGTGAGACCCCACCTGGAGTACTGTGTCCAGACCTGGAGCCACTATTACAAGAAAGATCTGGAGGTGCTGGGACATGTCCAGAGAAGGGCCATGAGGATGATCAGAGGGCTGGAGCTCCTCTCCTGTGAGGACAGACTGAGGGAGTTGGGTCTGGTCAGTGTGGAGAAGAGAAGGCTCTGAGGAGACCTTATTGTGGCCTTCCAGTATCTGAAGGGGGGCACAAGAAAGCTGGAGAGGGACTTTTTAGGCTGTCAACCAATAGGTTGGACTTGATGACACAAGTCATAGGTTGGTCTCTTCTAACCTGGTTAATTCTATTCTATTCTATTCTACTCTATTCTATTCTAAGTAGGGATAAGACTAGGGGGAATGGAACAAAACCAGAAATGGGTAGATTCATATTGGATGTTAGGAAGAAGTTCTTCCCCATGAGGGTGGTGAGACACTGGCACAGGTTGCCCAGGGAGGAGGTGGAAGCCTCATCCCTGGAGGTTGTTAAGGCCAGGCTGGATGTGGCTTTGAGCAACCTGATGTAGTGTGAGGTGTCAAGAGGGGATTAGACGTTCAAGAGGGGATTAGGTGTTCAAGAGGGGACTGGACATGGTACTTGGTGCCATGGTCTAGTCATGAGGTCTGTGGTGACAGGTTGGACTCGATGATCTTTGAGCTCTCTTCCAACCTTGGTGATACTCTCTGATACTGTGATGCTGTGTGTCCCTGCCCATGGCAGGGGGGGTTGGAACTGGATGATCCTTGAGATCCCTTCCAACCCTAACAGTTCTATGATTCTTCCTTATCTAGGCTCATGAAAAACTGAAGGCACCTCTCCCCAAGTTCCGGCATAAGTACTGACGTCAAACTTCCTCCTGTAGTTTTAATACAACTTGTTTTATTTGTCTTGACATTTATGTGAGTAAGAAAAGACTTTTGGGGGTTATTTTTGTGGTTTTATTTTCACAGACTTCTCTTCAACTCCTTGGCTAACCAGAACAAAAGAGTGGTGGCTACAAATAACCCGAGTGTTAGAAGGAAGATTGGTTGGGTTTTGCTTTCCTGAAACGTTGCCTGCCATCCACCAAACCTCCCTGTGCTGCAACCAATTATTTGTGCAATTAAAAGTGTCTCTGGCAAAAGTTAGATAGCATCAGGGCAAAAAAAAAAAAGGCAAATGTTACCTAAGCCCAAAATATGTGCTAAATGGAGAAGTGATGCAACACATCAGTAGAGGAGAGAGGCTTGTTATGATCCAGAACCCTATTGCCAAAGCAAACCCATACATTGGCAAGTCCCCTCTTACTTAATATATTACTTAATATATTACTTAATATATTGCTTTATTTAGATGCAGGAGTTCAGATCCATGAAAAAAAAAAGAAAAGGAAGAGAAAAAAAACAAAAAGAGAGAGAAACTTTCAAATGAAAAATAATTGTGAAACACTTAAAAGCCTTGGCTGGGTGCTGCTGCACTGTGCGCTCCATATTTCACACCAGAAAATGGGAGGAGTTGTAGTTAGCAGGTACCAAAAAGTCTGTTGCTTATTGTTTTGATTGATAATGTATTTGTAATCTCATTTCATTGCCCATGGCTGATTCTGTCAGGGAAAAAAAAAAGGCTCTGCAAAAGTGTATTGTGCCCAGTTCTGGGCCCTCCATTTAAGAAGGACATTGAGATGCTTGAATGTGTCCAGAGAAGGGCAATGAGGATGGGGAGAGGCCTCGAGCACAGCCCTGTGAGGAGAGGCTGAGGGAGCTGGGGTTGCTTAGCCTGGAGAAGAGGAGGCTCAGGGGAGACCTTCTTGCTCTCTACAACTCCCTGAAGGGAGGTTGTAGCCAGGTGGGGGTTGGTCTCTTCTCCCAGGCAAGCAGCACCAGAACAAGAGGACACAGTCTCAAGCTGCACCAGGGGAAGTTTAGGCTGGATGTTAGGAAGAAATTCTCCATAGAAAGCAAGATTGGCCATTGGAATGTGCTGCCCGGGGAGGTGGTGGAGTCAGCATCACTGGTGGTGCTTAGGAAGAGACTGGCTGGGGTGCTTGGTGCCATGGTTTAGTTGATCAGATGGTGTTGGGTGACAGGTTGGACTTGTGATGATCTTGAAGGTCTTTTTCAACCTGGCTTATTCTATTCTATTCTAGTTTAGTCTAGTCTAGTCTAGTTTACTCTAGTCTACTCTAGTCTACTCTAGTCTAGTCTACGCCTATTCTATTCCTATTCTATTCTATTCTATTCCATTCCATTCCATTCCATTCTATTCTATTCTATTCTATTCTATTCTATTCTATTCTATTCTATTCTATTCTATTCTATTCTATTCTCCCAGGTAACTAACAATAGGATGAGAGGAAACAGCTTCAAGGTTCTCCAGGATAGGTTCAGTTGGGATAGCAGGAAAAATTCCTTTGCTGAAAGATTGGTTAGGGATTGGCATAAGATGCTCAGGGAAGAGTAGAGTCATCATCCCTGGAGGTGTTAAAAAACCATGTAGCCATGGCACTTCAGCCCATGCTTTAGCAGGCTTGGTGGTGTTAGGTTGGTGGTTGGACTTGATGATCTTAGAGGTCTTTTCCAACCCTAACAACTCTGTGATTCTATTCTCAGATGGCTCAGGTTCAGAGTGTATGAAAGTGCATGGGATGACAACATCAGTGAAGGTTCAGCAACTGAAGTGGTGCCATTGGTGTTCTTAAACTAATATTTAAAGAAAGAGTTTAGTTGTTTAGGTGGGTTGGATTGGTTGATGGGTTGGACACGATGGTCTTGAAGGTCTCTTTCAACCTGGTCTATTGTATTATTATTGTATTAATTTCTAAATTATGGCCAGAAGATTGAATGAGACAATTCTGCCACTTTGCTCTGGTGAGACCTCACCTGGAGTCCTGCATCCAGGTCTAGAGTCCTCAACACAGGAGGGACATGGACCTGATGGAGCAGGTCCAGAGGAGGGCCACAAAAATGGTCAGGGGACTGGAGCACCTCTGCTCTGAGGACAGGCTGAGGGAGCTGTGTTCAGTCTGGACAAGGCTCCAGGGAGACCTAATAGCAGCCTTCCAGTACCTGAAGAGGGCTACAAGAAGGATGGAGAGAGACTGTTTGCAAAGGCCTGCAGTGATAGGATGAAGGGCAGTTGCTTCAAACTGGAGAAGAGCAGATTTAGATTGGATGTTGTCAGCAGATTCTTTACCACGAGGGTAGTGGAACACTGGAACAGGTTGCCCAGAAAGGTGATAGGGGCCCCATCCCTAGAGATACTCAAAGTGAAACTTGGCTGGGCTCTGGTCAACCTGACCTAGTTGAGGATGCCCCTGCTGACTGCAGAGGGGTTTGGACTGGATGACCTTAGAAGGTCTCAATTGGTAGCACCTAAGTCTCTTACTGGGAAGGTCATGAGTTCAAGCCTGCAGTGGGCAGGAGTGTTCTTTCTGGGGAGCAATGTCCTTTCACTTGGTGCCATGGTCTAGTCATGGGGTTTGTGGAGACAGGTTGGACTCGATGATCTTCGAGGTCTCTTCCAACCTTAGCGATACTGTGATACTGTGATACTGTGAAGGTCCCTTCCAAACCAGACCATTCTATGATTCCATGATTCTACAACTCTGTGATTCTATTCTTTCCTGCACCTTTATAGAAAACCATGCCTGGAGTAATTTTTACTTTAAACAAAACACTTACAACACATGCCAAGGGGGAGAAAAAACCCAAAACACACCAAACCTCTTCTCTAGAGATGACAGACCCTGTATAAAATTCTGGGAACTCAGACAAAAGTGATTTTGTTCTTTGAAAGGCAATCAACCTCCTAGACTGAAGACCTTAATAAGACCAAATGTTCAAAGCTAATCTTCTGCTTCCACTTCTTCTTCTTCTTTGCCTTTCCTTCAAAACTACTGTCTCATAAATGGAAGACTTTATGGCTGGAGCATAACCTGATCTAGTTAAAGATGCCCAGGGAGGTGGTGGAGTCACCATCCCTGGAGGTGTTCAAGAGGGGATTGGACGTGGCACTTGGTGCCATGGTTTACTTGTGGGGTCTGTGGTGACAGGTCAGACTTGATGATCTTTGAGGTCTCTTCCACAGGCTGGACAGATGGGTAGAATCCAACAGCATGAGATTGAACACATCCAAGTGCCGGGTGCTGCACTTTGGCCACAACAACCCCATGCAGTGCTACAGGCTGGGGTCAGAGTGGCTGGAGAGCAGCCAGGCAGAGAGGGACCTGGGGGTGCTGGTTGATGGGAGGCTGAACATGAGCCTGCAGTGTGCCCAGGCAGCCAAGAGGGCCAATGGCATCCTGGCCTGCATCAGGAACAGTGTGGCCAGCAGGAGCAGGGAGGTCATTCTGCCCCTGTACACTGCACTGGTTAGGCCACACCTTGAGTACTGTGTCCAGTTCTGGGCCCCTCAGTTTAGGAAGGATGTTGACTTGCTGGAAGGTGTCCAGAGAAGGGCAACAAAGTTGGTGAGGGGTTTGGAACACAAGCCCTATGAGGAGAGGCTGAGGGAGCTGAGGTTGCTTAGCCTGGAGAAGAGGAGACTGACAGGTGACCTTCTTGCTCTCTACAACTACCTGAAGGGAGGTTGTAGCCAGGCAGAGGTTGGTCTCTTCTCCCAGGCAGGCAGCACCAGAACAAGAGGACACAGTCTCAGGCTGCACCAGGGGAGGTTTAGGCTGGATGTTAGGAGGAAGTTCTATACAGAGAGAGTGATTGCCCATTGGAATGGGCTGCCCGTGGAGGTGGTGGAGTCACCTTCATTGGTGGTGTTCAGGGGGAGACTTGATGGGGTGCTTGGTGCCATGGTTTAGTTGTTTGGGTGGGTTGGATTGGTTGATAGGTTGGACACGATGATCTTGAAGGTCTCTTTCAACCTGGTGTATTGTAATGTATTGTATTGTATTGTATTGTCTCTTCCAACCTTGGTGATTCTGTCATTCTGTGATATTTCCATTGCAGGTAAGTTCTGCTGGTCAAAACAGGTCAAAACCACTATGGGAACAGCACAAAATTGATTGATCACATGTGACAGCCCTACAGACATTCCTCCTTTCCCTATCTGTTTGGGCCTTCAACCACAAAGTGGTGCTGTTGCAAAAGCTAACGGGGAGCACAAGCTCCCTGCTTTGCTTAAATGACCCAAGGCATGCATTAAGCCCCATAAAAATGTCCTCAATTTCCATACTTCCATGCAGATCTTCTCCATAAATATTCAGTTTGGGTTTTTTTTTAACATCAAAAGGAGTTACAGTGGTAACTGTTAATATGGAGAGAGAGAGAGAAAATGCACATCTTCAAAGTGCATAGAAATGGTGCGCAGTTTGAAGCCTGATCAAGGGCCTAATTAATCAGATCAATGCCTAGTAATTATTCCAATTAAATTAAACCAAAATAATGATGATTTCTGCAGCGCTGTGGGAATAATATTTCAGGTTCCTCTAGGCAGAACAGAGGCTTGTTCAAAGTAAGAGGCTTGTCGAGCCATGTCAGGACCTCAGATCCAACGACACGAAAAATCAGGTGACCGTTTGGTAGCTTTATTGTTTCTCATTAAAAACACAATAATCCAGAAACACCTTTTAAGTGTTAAAAATATATATATATATACATCCAGTTGTGCTCAGGGTTAGCATTAAAAAAAAACCCCAGACCTCCCAAACCAACCCCCCCCAAAATAATAGATGAAGAGGTAAAAAAAAGGCCAAGAAAGAAAAGGGGTTTGAGCACGACAGAACTGTCTTGAGAGGAGGAGGGGGGGGGGAAGGACTGAAAAACTGCAAGGACCAAACCTGCCTCCATTTTCCATAGCTGTGAAAAAGAAAAAAAAACCCCACAACACCCTGACTACAATGCTTTTTGCAGTGCACACATATTTGGCGAGATTAAGGTGTCACATCTCAGATTTCAAGGCGTCTGATTGCCCACAGACCCAGACGCGAGTCGTAGGGCAAACCCCTCCACTTGTGCGAACTGCCCGGCTCTGGGAGGTTTGCCTCCCATCAGAAGCAGGCAACCCCTCTGCCTAGGACATTTACTTGTAGCCTACTTATTTTCTCCCCCCCCCCGCCCCCCCTTCTTTTTTTTCTTTCCTTTTCTTTTTTTTTTTGTTTCCCTGGGTTAACAACAAATGTGAAATTCCCGGGTTAGGGCTGCCTTCAGATGCTTAACCCTTTGCCTGCCTCTGCAGAATTACAGAATTGCCAGGGTTGGAAGAGACCTCCAAGATCCTCCAGTTCCAACCCCCCCCCCCCGCCCCCCGCCCCATGGGCAGGGACACCTCACACACACAGAATCACAGGATTGATCAGCAACAGCTATTCCTAGCCCTGTTTGTCTACTTCAGGAGATTCGAAGCTGTGTGACATTGTAGGCATTTCTCGGGTCTGACTAGAGCGCTGGGGCTGGGAGAGACACAGAGGATTTCATACTGATTCTTCCTTCTTAGCTGAGAAAGGATCTCAAAAGGATGGAAACAGCACTCAGCCAAATGGGGGAGATAAAAAGGCTCTAGATTTATCCAAGGTTTGAGCAGGGTTTTTTGATTGGCAGAGCAGCAAGTTTTAGTAAGGCATTCTTAGGAGGCAGTGATGGAAGATGACTCCTTCTCCGTTGGAGAAGTTAGAGGGAATACGAAGCTCGGGCAGAATTTGTGAGACAGATAGAATTTGTAGAGTTCAGAGTTCCCTAAATAGAATTATTTTGTGGTTGAAAAAAATAAAGGAGGGGGGGGGGGGGAAATCAGCTAAAGAGCAACCACAACAAACAACACCAACCCTGTTTCGAGCCGGAGCGGAAAATGCTGTGCCAACAATCTAGGCAGAATAAAATGTCATGGAGTTGAGGGCACAAGGTTTTCATCCTTAAACAGGGAGGGGGAAAGAGGGAGGGGGATAAATAACAAAAGGGGGGGGTGGGGGAACACCACCACCTTCATGAGCTAGCAAAGGAAGTATTCTCTAAGGAACAACCTGGTGACTCTTCAGGTCTGGAGTGCTGTATCCTGTGCCGCTCGACCAGCGCTCCCGTGGTTCCGACCTGCTCGATTACGCGTGAATCAAACAGAAAAGAAAGATGACTTAAGGATGTAAATTTAGAGGGAGACTCGGAGGCATGCAGCTAAATTTATCAGCCCTCTCTGTGAGCCATCCCTCTAAATAAAAAAAGTTTGGAAACCAGTCGCTGCTGGTCACTGATGAACTTTCCATGTTTTTGGCGCTCGCCATCCCCCTTCGCTTTAATGGACTAATCTGCAAATCAAAACAGGAGGAATAAGCTGGACACGGACCCCTCCTAAGGTCTGTTCTTATTTCTCTCAGCACTCCTTGGTTGGTTTCTTTTTGGTTATAGAGGGTGATTTGGTTGGCACAAACGTTAAACGAAACAACAAACAGAAAAAAAAAAAGGTCTAAGGTTTGGAAGCAATTAGGGGAAAAGAAGAGAAAGAGCTATTCAAAAAGAGGAGCCAGAAGGAGAGAGCAGAGGTTGAAGGCTTTCTGGTTCTCTGCCTCTGTTTCACCTGTTTCACATGTCCTGAAGACGGGTAAGAATAGCAGCACCATGCTGGGGGTTTGACCACAGGGTGTGCGTGTACATGTGTGTGAGCATGCATGTGGGAGACAGAGGGAGTAGGAGGGAAAGAGGGGGGGGGGGGGCTGGGGGGGGGGGGAGGGGGTTGGGGAGGGGGTAGTGGATGAACCATTAGAGTGCACACACAGAGGCATGCCTGCAAGAAAGGACTTTTGCCTTCCGAGGACTGCAGCCCAGAAGAGATGGCTAGGATTTAACAAAAGAATTCTCTGAAACGTTCCCTGGTGCTGAGACTCTTCTTAAGGATATGGGAAGATTTTGCCAGGAAGAGGAACAAATCCCTCCATAGAATTAAAAGGGGGTTAAAAAAAAAAAGAAGAAGAAGAAAATAGGCACAAGGTGGTTTGTTTGGTGGTGTTTAGTTTGGGGTTGCTTTTTTAGAGCGCACGGGGGGAGGAGGGGCGGGAGGGAAATGTAACTTTTATGACAGCTTTTGTCATTTAAGAAAGAAACAAACCACCAAAAAAAAAAAACCAAACACCAAAACCCTACCCCAACCCCCCCCCAAATTTCTTCATTCTTGGAAATTCCCCAACCAGGCAAGGTTATTCTAAATGGTAGGTAGGGGGAAGGAGAGCGTGGCAATAAAGGGGTTAATCCGCAGAGCACAGAGCCATCTGGCTGAGCTGGTTTGTTATAATCGAGCAGATTATGTTCACGGGACTCAGAGTTTAAGGCTCCTCTCCCATAGAGCAACTCTGCACAGCCCAAGCAGACCAACTTTGGGACTTTGAATGACCAGATTTATATCCACCTTTCTCTTCATGTCGACTTTTCTGGAAACATTCACACGGATGCCATGGTTACTCCTACCACGGTAAGGGAAATTCGACGTTTTCTAATAGGGTCCTAAGAGGGCGGGGAGGGAAGGGGGGGGGGGGGGAGAGGGGTCCTTTAAAGAAGTATAATGGGGAGTGGATGGGGTGTGTGTTTTGGGGGGGGTGAGGGGGGCGGGGGGGTTGTCGGTATTGTAAGCAGTAGATCTGTCCCAAATGTTGCCTTTTCCCGTTGTGCCTCCTCCTTCCCCCACTCCTACTTGCCCTCTAGATCCAGTCCTGAGGTTGCTCTCTCCTCTTGCTCCGCGTGCTGTTGTTCAGGTTCCCTGGCAGGAAAACAACCCGGGAGAAATACGAGGTGGTGGAGGAATTTGATTTGAGGGGCAAACAATCAATAATAGGTCAAAGGAAACCCTCGGGTTTATTTTGAGAGGGGAAACCAGCCACTTCAGGTATAACAAAAGGGGTTGCAAATCTTGAGGGAGGATTGCAAGAAGCAGCCTCAGCACACGTAGCATTCTTGCCCTCAGGGGAAGTTAGAGCCCGTGACAAGCAAAGTCAAAATTCCCAATTCCTAGACCTTGCCTGTCTCAGGTAACTAACTTCATTGAAGCTTTCTTTTCTTTTCTCTTCTTCTTCTCTCTTTTTTTTGGGGGGGGTGTGTGTACACCAGACACTGGAAACCCTATTCCTGACCTTTGAATCAATCCCTATTCTGCTCAAATCCAAACACTAAATTCTCTGGAAGGAACTGGAGATCAAAGGTTTTCCTTGCACATCTGTGTCTAGGTGAAAAAGATACACTCTCTGTGTGCCGGGGACGGCAGGAGAACTATTCTCACGCTGCAGTTCCCAACGCTTGCCTTCTAGGAACGCAGCACACAACTAATCAACGCGGGCTCGCGTATAAGAGAGCAAAATAGAAAGCTGTTTCTCATCTAAACAGCTGAAATGCAGCTTAAAGCGCCAGTTACTGGCGAGTCCTTATGGAGACACGAAACTGCTACTAGCCAAGAGGGGGAAAAGTCCTTGAATGGTTTAGATAGTTCCTCTGATCAGTTCTTAATCCTTCATTAAAATAAACGGGAAAGCTCTGCCTTGGTCCTATCTCTTGAACTATAAATATGCAGGATCTGGAGAGATGGATATTTTGGATTGAATGGGGCTGCTATGCGCGCATTCTCTGGTTCCCATCTTGCAAAACCAGTTATTTAGAGATGACTCTGTGAGTATGAGGGGGGGTTTGCTTCCCCCTGCCTCTCCCCCTTCCCCCCCCTCCCCCTTTAAACAGACAGGGATGTGTGCTCTGTGGTCCAGTCAATTCTTATGAGCTACAGCCTTTCAGAGAGCACTCCTTGCTCTCAGGCTCCTGTGATTTGTTGCATGAGAAGTGCAAATGGCATGCAAAGTTTGCCTTTACGTTGTGCCTTCAGGAAAATGCTCAGACAAATAGGAGAGACATTCTCAGGCACAGAAATACCTGAGCTGTGCAAGCCTGCAAGTGGTGGAGGAGCGGTGCAAGAAACATCTATTAGCAAGAGGAAGGGAAGACAAGAAACAACAACAACAAGGAAAACAAAAGAGAAAACACCTCGATTTGTGGCAAGGCAGACAAAAGCAGTAAAGAATGGAAGAGTTCAGTGTGGCTCCAAGCTGCTGGCAGGAAAAAGCCTGGTCTGAGACACACATGCAAATCCCAGGAGCTCTGTGTGTGAGCATGACAGGGGGAGGAAAACTGGACAGCGTTGCAGGTGGTGTACCCAAAATGAGGGGAGGAGAGGGTGAATGAGCAGAGCCAGGAGGGGAGTGCTTTGTGTAGAAGGGTGTCATGTGGTGAGTTATGCAATACATGTAGGTTAAGGATTATTAGTAGTAGTATTAGTATTATTACTATTAGGGTTGGACTGGATGACCTTTGGAGGCCCCTTCCAACTCAAACTGTTCTCTGATTCTGTTTTCGCTTCCAGGAAAGTCAAACTAGACGGTATATAGGAAGAGACAAGGAATTTGGAGGCAAAGTGTTACATATCAGAATTAGAATCAGAATTAGAATCAGAATTAGAATCAGAATCAGAATCAGAATCAGAATTAGAATTAGAATTAGAATCGAATCAGAATTAGAATCAGAATTAGAATTAGAATTAGAATTAGAATTATTAGAATTAGAATAAACCAGGTTGAAAGAGACTTCTGAGATCATCGAGTCCAAACTATCACCCAACACTATCTAATCAAAATTAAACTCCTCTATGTTAAAGTGCCTTGTGTTGGGGTAAGAAGGGCAGGTGAGCAATGCAAAGGTGGTCAGCTTAAAAGGGAGAACTGCTGCAGGTCAGTTGGGAAAAGGAGGATCTTTGTGGGTGGGGAAAAAAGTTTAGAAGCTCAAAAGGGGAAGTTGCATTTGAGAGGGATGGCAAAAGGTGCAGGGTGGAGGCCGGGTGAGGATATGAAAGGGACATACGAGGATGCTAGGATCTGCAAGGGGGAGGTTGGGTATGGAGTGGGAGTACAGGGAGAAAGGTGAAAGCACAGGGCACAAAGGATGTTTGGAGGAGGAAGGACAATGTGAACTATTGTCTATTTGGAGAAAGGTATGGAAAATAATCACCTACATAATGTTTGGGGGGGGGGGTGTCTACAGGAGACACCTTTGATTCTGTCAGGAAATAGATACGAAGATGTATGTGAGAGGAAGGTGTTAGAGTATGAAAGGGAAGGCTTGCATGGTGATGGAAACGCATGCCAAGATGAGGAATGCAGAGGAAAAAGTGAGCTGGAGCTAGGGTGTGGTGATGGAGAAAGGGTGTAGGTACCCATTAAGGTTTGTGAGGGGTAATAGTTGCTTAAGGAGGTCCCAAAAGAGGTTGGAAACCTGCTGGATTTTGCTGCCTGGTAGCAAATGAGAGAGAACCAGGGAAAAGCTGTGTGGAGGTGCTGTGAGAAAATGCAAAGAGTGGAAATCATGAGGGAAGGGTGAACTGTCAGAGGGATATAAAGATGTGGCAGTCCCTGAAAAGCATGAGAATGGGGGGAAACTGAGGAAGGTAGGAGGCATAAGGGTGAAATGAAGAGCTCAGTTTTCTGAAAAGATGCCTGGGCAAAAGGGGGCTGAGAGAGGGCAGAGAGCAAGAGAGCACAGGGTGAGAAGAAATCTCTAGTTGTATTTCTTCATAGGCAAGCAGAGGAAGCAGTGCAAAAGTGCAGGAGTGTCTTGGTGAGCAGGAGCAGACGATGCCTCCTTCCTGGGTAGTTGGGATAACATAGAGGAAGGACAGGTAATATATGACAGGGGAAACAATGGAGGAAAACAATGGCAAGTAAGGAATAATGTGAGGAGTGAGTGTGGGAGGGGAAGGATACATACATAAACAGAAAGGACTGGTTTTCTGGTAAGAGAAACGTTACAAATGTGCTTACAGCTCTGTGGTAGGTACTAGCTAAGTGTGTGGTAGGTGCTAGCTAAGTGAAGCAGCAAGGGGGAACGGAACAAATGTGCTAGCAGAGAAATGACTAAAGATATAAAGGGTGGGAGGAGAAGGAATGGGAGGGATAACTACCTGGAGGGCTGTATAAGCCATGTGGCTGTGCTAAGGTCAAATATAAAGTGTGAAGTGTGTGGGGAGGCGAGCGAAGTTAAGAGCTGTAGGGCATGAAGTGGAAGTGAATGGGGATGACAGTTCGTGTTACCAGGGGTGAGAAACTTAACGCGGCTTGACACACGATGGCGTGTAAGCAGGAAAGGTACCTGCCAGTGTGTGCCTGCTTGTAAGGCCTGTGAAAGGGAAGGGGAAGCATAGCCAGCAGGTCAAGGAAGGTGAGTCTCCCCCTCTACTCTGCTCTGGTGAGACCCCACCTGGAGTACTGCCTCCAGTTCTGGAGCCCCTGTTGCAAGGATGTGCTGGAACACAGAGAAGGGCCACAAGGATGATCAGAGGGCTGGAGCTCCTCTGTTATGGAGACAGGCTGAGAGAGTTGGGGTTGTTCAGTCTGGAGAAGAAAAGGCTCCAAGGAGACCTTCTTGTGGCCTTCCAGTATCTGAAGGGGGCTACAAGAAAGCTGGGGAGGGACTTTTTAGGGTGTCAGGTAGGGATAGGACTAGGGGGAATGGAGCAAAACTAGAAGTGGGTAGATTGAGATTGGATGTTAGGAAGAAGTTCTTCCCCATGAGGGTGGTGAGACACTGGAACAGGTTGCCCAGGGAGTTGGTGGGAGCCTCATCCCTGGAGGTTTTGAAGGCCAGGCTGGATGTGGCTTTGAGCAACCTGCTGTAGTGTGAGGTCTCCCTGCCCATGGCAGGGGGCTTGGAACTGGATGATCCATGAGGTCCCTTCCAACACTGATAATTCTATGATTCTATGATAAGAGAGATTTGTGCACACAGCATGCTTTAAGTAAATGAGGGAAATACAGGTAAGGATTGCAGACCTGGGTGTGGGGCCTGAGAGAAGAAAAACAGCTTATGGGGGAGGGATGAGTGATGAGGAGTGAGAAAAAGTTTATGACGGCTTAAGCCAGCTGTAGTTATCTGCCTTTTAGTTTGAGGGAGGCTTTCTAAGTATGCAAGGGGTTGTGCACGCATGAATAGAAGCCTGAAAACAGGTTGGGAGTTAAGTGGAAGGGAAGGGCAAGTAGGAGGCACAGGTAAATGCACATAGCCGCGTGGCTGTGTGAGGTGCTGGTGTTGTGCGCGGATCAGGGAGAGGTGGCTTCAGCGTTGTGCAGAGTGAGGCATGTGATGGGAACCATCCAGCTGGTCTACGGTGAGAAGCTGAAATCCTTGAGGGGCATGCAAGAGTCCTGGGCTGCTGTAAGGGCCATATGTCTGCGTGGGAGCTCCAAACACATCCCCAGGAGCGCTGGGCTGATGTGTGAGATGGCCAGGGGAGGCCGGCCGGAGGCTCACGTGTCCACCGCAATTGTGGCACAACTCTCCGTGTCGAAATGAGTTATGTAAGGCAGGCAGCAGAGGTGAGTTTCGTGAGTGCTAAGAGGCAATGTTTACATTGAGAAGGAGGGGAGGGAAAGATGACTAACTGAGAAAATGGCTTGCTGCGTGGGTAGCTGTAGGGCCAAGCGTGCGCTGGATGTGCTTGCCTCCTGCGTGATGTGCACAGCAGGCAGACTTCCCTTTAGAGGCTCTTCTGCAGGCTTTCCCTAAGGAGGTACTGGATAGTCCTGAGACAATCCCAGGATGTCTAGCTAAAATATTTACACCAGCTGTATTTGGGCACATGTCATTCTACCTTAGTGTCATGCCTCAAAGCTTCAGTGTGCTAGGCTAGCCACAAAGCAGCAGAGAGCCACAAAAATGATGAATGGGGTGGAACATCTTCCTTACGGGGAGAGACTGAGGGAGCTGGGGCTCTTTAGCTTGGAGAGGAGGAGACTCAGGGGTGACCTGAAGAGGAGACTCAGGGGTGACCTGAAGAGGACTCAGGGGTGACCTGAAGAGGATACTCAGGGGTGACCTTATTCATGTTTATAAAGATGTAAAGGGTGAGTTCCAAGGGGATGGAGCCAGGCTCTTCTTGGTGATGCCCAATGACAGGACAGGGGGCAATGGGTGGAAGCTGAGGTATAGGAAGTTCCACAGAAACACGAGGAAAAAACTGTTTTGCTGTGAGGCTGACGGAACACTGGAACAGGCTGCCCAGGGGGGTTGTGGAAGTTCCCTCTCTGGAGACATTCAAAATCCACCTGGATGTGTTCCTGTGTGATCTGATATAGGTCACCCTGCTCTGGCAGGGGGTTTGGACTGGATGATCTTTCGAGGTCCCTTCCAGCCCCTAACATTCTGTCATTCTGCAGTTTTTCTAGGACCTCTTAGCAGGGCTGCTTAGGTAGTCAACAGGGCTGTTGGATGAACCACCATTAGGTTGAAATACACATAAGGAGTACAGATGTCAATCAAACAAAACAAGAAAATACTAGCTTTCTTCATGGCTTGAAGCAGAAATGTGCAGCTGGCTGAAGGCTGAAAACATAGGATACATCTTGGGTGTAAGAGGGAAGCATTAAGAGCAGCTTTCTGTTCAAAGCAATCACATACATTGAGAGCACCTCTTCTTCAAATCTCTTCCACAAGCATTTTCAAATTGCCCAGCTTGCCTTAGGCCTTGGTGTCTTCTTAAGCACTGTCCTACACTGCAGAGTGCTTACTTCCATCCAGAGCTGATCCGAAGACTGTAAGTCATCCAGGGAAACTTGCACTGGGGGAAGACAATCTGACCACACTGAATCACAGAAGTTAGAGGTTGGAAGGAACCTCCAGGGATCATTGAGTCCAAAAAGCCCCCTGCCAAAAGCAGGATCACCTAGGGTAGTCTGCACAGGAATGCATCCAGGTGGGGTTGGAAAGTCTCCAGAGAAGGAGACTCCACAACCTCTCTGGGCAGCCAGTTCCAGTGCTACATCACCTTGAAGCGGTAGGCTTGAAGGCTGAAGCTTCTGGGCCCAGACCTTACCTAGCATCAGTCACGTGAAACTTCATGGTTCCCTTGCTGGTGTATGCCAGGGATCAATTCCTTTAAAAAAAGTAAAAGAAGAAGAAAAAAAGCAGGAGTCTCCCAACCATTTACCTAAGAGGCTTGAGCAGCCACAGGCTGTTTTGGGAATCTGCTGTCTTATTTGTGACCTGTGCAGCGCCCAGTTCGAGCTCTCCGGGAGGATAATGTTTCCTGACGGTGCTTGGAGCTGGCTGTGGTCTATGGAAGCCCCTTTCTAGTCTGGTGGAGGTGAACCGTGGTAGGTTGTGGGCAGTGAGGACAGTGAAGCTGTTGTCCATGAGGGGGAGACGCATGACTGCAGCCGGCGGTCCCAGTCCCTGGGCTGAAACCGCAGCCCACAGCCGGCTCAACCCACTGCCCACCAGCGCTGCCCACCGGCATGCCCAAGCCTCGGACTGCTCCACATCCTCCCTGCCTAAACACTGAGGAAATAAAAAGCAAACTGTGCTATCAACCTGCCAGCTGGCTAGGAAAAGAGAGAGGGCAAAATGAGTGCTTGACGACTGCAGGAACGGGATCAAAGCGTGAGTGCCCGGTCTGTGCTTGAGTGCAAAGAACACGGGGTGTTTGTGCCTGCCTGCATTCCTCTGCAGTCGTGACACAGCCAAAGAAATGCGCTTGCAAGGGCTGGAACATCTGGGTGTCCCTGCCTGCTGGTGAGGCACCATGTGTGATGGTCTCCTCGTGGTGACTAGGAGTGGGTAGTGGAAAGAAGCGGCATGTGGGTAGAGATGACAGAGGTGGCTGGCAGCTGCTTCTCTGTGGGAAGCAGCCACCCCTGTCCTTACATCTGTCGCGGGGGGTGCGGGGAGAAGCTGCTTTTCTGAGTGGACAGATGGGATGTGCGTGTGAAGAGAGCAGTGGTAAGGGTGGATACGGAGTAGTTTCAAGGCTGTGAAACGAATGTTGGAGGGAATATAGAAAGCTACATTCCAGCTTGTATGCCCTGAAGGGGGCTTGCCCATAGAAAGCCTCAAGGAAGATTATACTTCCCACAGAAGCATCCAGCTCGGTTACAACTCTCCTTTCTCTCCTTGATATGGTACAAGTGCTGCAGAAGCAAGGAAAGTGACTGTTTCCTTCAGGGCAGACAGCATTTGGAAAGTTCAGAACAAGACCACACTCTCATCCCTCCTTTATCTTTCTCTACCTCTCCTCTTCTCTCCTCTTCTCTCCTCTTCTCTCCTCTCTTCTCTCCTCCTTCTCTCCTCTTCTCTCCTCCTCTTCTCTCCTCTTCTCTCCTCTTCTCTCCTCTTCTCTCCTCTTCTCTCCTCTTCTCTCCTCTTCTCTCCTCTTCTCTCCTCTTCTCTCCTCTTCTCTCCTCTTCTCTCCTCTTCTCTCCTCTTCTCTCCTCTTCTCTCCTCTTCTCTCCTCTTCTCTCCTCTTCTCTCTCTTCTCTCCTCTTCTCTCCTCTTCTCTCCTCTCCTCTCCTCTCCTCTCCTCTCCCTCCTCCTCTTCTCTTCTCTTCTCTTCTCTTCTCTTCTCTTCTCTTCTCTTCCTCTTCTCTTCTCTTCTCTTCTCTTTCTCTTTTCTCTTCTCTTCTTCTCTTCCGTTTCTCTTCTCTTTCTCTCTTTCCTCTCTTCTCTTCTCTCTCTTCTCTTCTCTCCACCTCCTCACACATCTGCAAAAGGACCTTTCCCAAATTTTCCCAATATAACTTCAGTCTGGGTTTGAATTTTCCCCATGTGGAAATGTGCAAATAGATAGACAAATAAATGTGCTAGTGTCACAGTATCACACAGTATCACAGTACATTAGAGGTTGGAAGGGACCTCCAGAGATCATCATGAGTCCCACCCCCCTGCCAAGCAGAGCACCCAGGTAGTCCACACAGGATCATCAGATGGGTTTGGAAAGTCTCCAGAGAAGGAGACTCCACAACCTCTCTGGGCAGCCTGCTCCAGGGCTTTGTCACCCTCACTGTAAAGAAGTTTCTCCTCATGTTGAAATGAAACCTTCTGTGTTCAGACTTGAAGCTGTTGTTCCTTGTCTTATTACCGTGCACCACTGAAAAGAGCTTGGCCCCTTCCACTTGACACCCACCCCTCAGATATTGATAGGCATTGATCAGATCCCCTCTCAGTCTTCTCCAGACTGAACAGCCCCAGGGCTCTCAGTCTCTCTTCACAGGGGAGATGCTCAAGTCCCCTAATCATCCTTGTGGCTCTCCCTTGGACTCTCTCCAGCAGGTCTCTGTCTCTCCTGAACTGGGGAGCCCAAAAGTGGACACAGGATTGCAGGTGTGGTCTCAGCAGGGCAGAGTAGAAGGGGAGAAGAACCTCCCTAGCCCTGCTGGTGTGCTGGAGAAGGTAGTGTATCTGTCTAGGTTGAAACAAATTTATTTGGCAGTCATCTTCAGCTCAAGAGAGGAAGGTGCTGGATGCATTTCAGGGCAGCTGGAAAGGACAGCAGGAAAGGACAGCAGGAAAGGACAGCAGGCAATCCCATGTTACCAGCAGGCAATCCCATGTTACCAGCAGGCAGTGCCAGAAAACCACCATGCGTGACTAAGTGCCACTCTGAACCACAGAAGGAGTCACTGCCTGCCTAGCTATGGCAGAAAATATACAGAATCCATAGAACAGGCTCCCCAGAGGGTTGTGGAGTCTCCTTCTCTGGAGACATTCAAGACCCATCTGGGTATGTTCCTGTGAGACCTGTGCTAGATTCTATGCTCCTGATCTGTCAGGGGGGTTGGACTCGATGAACTTTGGAGGTCCCTTTCAACCCCTAACACCCTGTGAACCTGTGGACAAGCTCCTTTTGGGTTGTGTGTTAGAAACCTTGACCAGAGGTAAATCACAACGTGTCGAGGGTAGATTTGCAGCACACCTCCACAGTTCCGTGCTTCACCTACATGATTTCACACAATGGAACCACAAGAAAATGTCTTCTTCTCAATTGCTCTTTCCCACCTTTCAGCAATTAGTTCCTTTGTTTGGGGTTGGTCCCTGCTATAAATTTTAGAATCATAGAATCACAGAATTATCAGTGTTGGAAGGAACCTCAAGGATCATCCAGTTCCAAGCCTCCTGCCATGGGCAGGGACACCTCACACTAGAGCAGGTTGCTCAGAGCCACATCCAGCCTGGCTTTAAAACCTCCAGGGATGAGGCTTCCACCACCTCCCTGGGCAACCTGTGCCAGTGTCTCAGCACCCTCATGGGGAAGAACTTCTTGCTAACATCCAATCTGAATCTACCCACTTCTAGTTTTGTTGCATTCCCCCTAGTCCTGTCACTCCCTGACGCCTTAAAAAGTCCCTCCCCAGCTTTCTTGTAGCCCACTTCAGCCACTGGAAGGCCACAATAAGGTCTCCTCGGAGCCTTTGACACGTTTTAGCTTACATTAGCTGAGTTAGCACATGAGGGAGTTAATATGTTAATAGAGTTAACTCAGAAATATATATATATATGTGTGTGTGTATATATAACATCAAGAAGAAAACATATATATCAGAAAGTTGCCCACATTTATCAGAAGTCTAAACTGATATCATCAGAGGTAACTGGCTCGACTGGAGGAGAAAGGACACTATGTTCTGTGTGGAGTTTAAGGCTCCTGTTCCACTCAGTAGTGAATTCAGGTTGTGAGTGAAACGTCAGTCCACAGCTGCTTCTGAATAGCTCTGTGATTAGGCCAGTTCTAAGATACATCCTCCTCCTGTGGTTCTTCTGCTCTGCCGCAGCCAGGAGGTGCACACGCCAGCCCCAGGACAAAGCACTTTTGTCCCCTGGAGAGTGGGATTTGCGCAGTTTTGGGTTTCTGTCCCGAGCCAAGATCCAGATGTTATGGGGTTTTAGCTATTAATGTAGATGCCATAAATCTGATGGGGCATTTAACCAGTTTTCCCAGGTGCTGGATGTGATATAAATCTCTGCACCGCTAGCTGCTGAGATCTGTGCTGAGCTTGGTTCCGCAATACTGCATGCTGATGAATAAACTGACCCCTGAGGGGAATAAAGCAGATACAGTGTGCAGCCAGATGAGGAAAAACAAACATAAAAATAATTGTTCCTCAGATGCAGAGACAGTGGAAATATGAGGCAATGCTTTTGAAGAATGTGGAACATGTTGTGGTAGCTTTAGGCTGATGCCAAGGAGATTTTCCTCCACAGGTTGAGCAGGAAGTGGTAGAATGTAAATAAATTACCACTGGATGTAAAGAAAAGGTATCATAAGGTCTCTTAACCTCTTTGGTCTGATAACTGACCTAAAGGTAGTTGCATAAATGACAGAACAAGGGACACGTCTCAAGATGTGCCAGAGGGGTAGGCGGATGTGGAAGAAGCTCTTCCCAGAAAGAGAGATTGGCCATTGGAATGGGCCCCGGGAGTGGGTGGAGTCGCCATCACTGGAAGTGTTTAGGAAGAGACTGGATGAGCACTTGTGCCATGGTTTAGCTGATTAGATGGTGTTGGGTGATAGGTTGGACTCAATGATCTCAAAGGTCTTTTCCTACCTGGTCTATTCTATTCTATTCTATTCTATTCTATTCTATTCTATTCTATTCTATTCTATTCTATTCTATTCTATCCTATCCTATCCTATTCTATCCTACCCTATCCTACCCTACCCTATCCTATCCTATCCTATCCTATCCTATCCTATTATAATCAGTATGCCCAAAAGCAAACTGCAAGGCAGCAGCAAAAATAAAGTCCACTGAGAGCATCTTAGGAAAAAAACAGAAACTTTACCCTCCTCTGGATTAGGAAACTAAACATTGGTCCACGAAGGTCCAGAAGGCCATGCAATTTCATGTGCTGGGAGTTTTCCCCAGTTTTGGACATTTCAAAGTTAGAAAAGCTTATTCGTCATTGTTCCCAGCTCCTGTACTATGTACAAAACTGTTCCCTCCCCTCATTACTCCAAACGGCTTCCCCCCAGTCTTCTGGACACAGTCTCAAGCTGTGCCAGGGGAGGTTTAGGCTGGATGTTAGGAAGAAGTTCTTCCCAGAAAGAGAGATTGGCCTTTGGAATGTGCTGCCAGGGAGGTGGTGGGTCACCATCACTGGATGTGTTCAGGAGGAGACTGGATGTGGTGCTTGGTGCCATGGTTTAGTTGATTACATAGTGGATGACAGCTTGGACTCGGTGATCTCAAAGGTCTCTTCCAACCTGTTTAATTCCATTCTTCCATTCCATTCCATTCCATTCCATTCCATTCCATTCCATTCCTCCATTCCATTCCATTCCTTCTTTCATCGACCAAACGTCCAAATGAACAATGCAGATAACTAACTTCAGACCACAACTAACAGCCCCAAACGTTCCCTGAAGGATAGGTTTTCCTTGCTATTATTGATACTTCCATTTGTCCCCCACTTAGAACCCCCACATCCTGAGCAGCTTTCTTCCTAGTTACTGTTTGCTACTGCAGCCCTGGGAGATCTGCTGTGAGCTGTCCTTGGTTCTTCCCAGTCTTTTTGCTTTACAGAGTGCATATATATTTTTTCTTTTTAATATCTTCTTAAGGCTTTTTCTCCACTTTTTTATATGAAGACTTCTTTAAGTTTTGTGGCTTCTCTGAGCTTCCATCTTTGGGTCTCTAAAGTCCAGCAAGAAAGGTGCTGTTGGAAACCCAGTAGACCTCTTTTCTCTCTCTGTCTGCCTCCTCTAGTTACACTGACCTGTTTTTTGTGCTAATTGCCTCTTCTCTTTCTCTCTTCTACTACAAAAAAACTTCCTCCTGACACCTAATCTAGGTATTTTGAACTGATTTTCCCTAGACCTCTTAACCTCAGGCTTTCCCACTCTAATTCTTTTCCTTTCTTCACTTTTTTTTTTTAACCACTCCCTGGTTTTGTATATAACAATTTCTTTTCTACCCTTTTCATCCTTTCTGTCTATTTGCAGGCCAGTCCTTCTCTATTTTTCTATATTTTCCACTGTTTTGGCCCTTAATGCTTTCAGACAGCTCAAATGACACAACTGAAAGAGTGGGAGGTCATTAGACACTACCCCCAGCCTTGGCAGTCATCATTTTACCAGCACCCTGGTTTATGGGCTATGTCTGGTGTTCATGGCAGGTTTGTTTTGTAGAGTGGTTAGAATCATAGAATTGTTAGGGTTGGAAGGGACCTCGAAGATCATCCAGTTCCAACCACCCTGCCACTAGATCAGGTTGCTCAGAGCCACATCCAGCCTGGCCTTCAAAACCTCCAGGGATGAGGCTTCCACCACCTCCCTGGGCAACCTGTTCCAGTGTCTCACCACCCTCATGCTGAAGAACTTCTTTCTAACATCCAATCTGAATCTACCCATTTCTGGTTTTGTTCCATTCCCCCTAGCCTTATCACTGCCTGTCACCATAAAAAGTCCCTCCTCAGCTTTCTTGTAGGCCCCTTCAGCTGCTGAAGGGCACATGAATTTCTCCTTGGAGACATCTATAAACCAAATGTCCATATGAACAGTGATGATGCATGCATG
>CM037632.1:7140667-7180263 GCA_015227895.2 Colaptes auratus | reverse complement strand
TGGAGGGGGCCAAGCTCCTTTTGGTAGTGCACAAGAGTAGGACATGGAACAACAGTTCAAGCTTGAACATAGAAGTTTCAGCTCAACATGAGGAAAACTTCTTTACAGCGAGGGGAGGGAACACTGGCACAGGCGCTGCGCAGAGACTGTGGAGTCCTCCTTCTCTGGAGACTTGCCAAACCCACCTTGCGACATAACCACCCTGGGTGATCCTGCTCGGCAAAGGGGTGGACTCAACCTTTTGAGGTCCTTCCAACCTCTAGTGTACTGTGAGACATGTGATTCTTGTTTGTTTCAGCTACCTTTCATCATTCATTAAACATTCAGTCGTAAACATCGTAGTCACTCTACAACTGGGACATTTTGTCAGCTAAGGCCTGACAGCAGGGAGGCTGGTGCCAAGCTAGCATCTAGGCTCCAATTGGACTTGAATTTTCCTAATTGCCTCTGTTTCTGTACCGAGAAACAAGGACACAACCAGTGTAAAGCTGCATGCCAGTCGTTAATTTCCTCCCATAGCCACTGCCTCCCTGGAGGCTTTTCTGTCCTATCAGATCATTGCCCTGTAAGGAATGGATTTGAAACGTATTTGGGAACTTTGATGTATGCCCTCGAAGAAAGCTATTTTCTTGTGGAATGCTAAAGACTATGGTCCTTGTCCCTCAGCCTCTTCCCTCCTCCCATCACACGGCAGACACAGAAACAAGTGCTCAAACCCCTTCCAAGCGATTGCTGTTTCTCCACTTGGTGCTTTTCTCCCAGGAATGCAGACAGGAGAAAAGCACAGACCTGTGCTCTAAAATATGCGAGAGCCGAGATCAGCTCTGCAGATCTAAGGGCAAGATGTTTCCCTCCCCTCTCTGGTCTTTTGTATCTTGGCTGAGGTCTCCTTAACCACTTGGCCGTCTAGGTAGGAAGCTAATCCATGATGTCCTGCCCTGCGGCAGGCAGCCTGAAGCTGCTCCTCACAGAGCTCTTAATTGCTGCGTTTGTTAGTACAAGTGGCTAAGCCGCAGTGGACGCTGCCTTAAACTGATTGCATTTGGAATGGCTTCATGCTTCACAGTGCTTACAGATGCTTTTTTCAGCGAGTTTAGCAAAAGACAGCTACCAGAGGATAAGCTGTTCTGAAGACATTTGGCACGTGCAGCTAATTTACTTGCCAAAGAAAACTCTGTGTTCCAATGCTGTGAGAACCACTGGAAACAGTTCTCCTGCTGTTGTCTGCTTTGCTTCTACTACTTCTCAAGCAAGTGCCTATTGTCTTCATGAGACAGGAAACTCTTCTATAGTCTTCCTGGCTTTCTCTATCGAGGCTTTTGCAAGTCTTTTGCCTCCTTGCTTTTCCTTTTGCAAACACTACAGCTTTCTGCTGCCAACTCCTTTCTTCTTCCTTATCACCTTACTTTTCAACTAACAGCTCTTACACAAACCTTTTCTCCCCTCCCCCCCCCCACCCCCTTTTTTTTTTTGGTCAACCTATGGAAAAATCAACAACAAAAGGGAATTCCACGTATCTAGCATAACCACCGGGACTGCATGCTAAATAGCATTTCCTTTCGTCTAGAGCATTGCCTGACACATCCCTGGCTGCAGGAAGTCACACACCAGGCAGCAGCATGCATGATACAATCATCTATTGTGGGATAGATAGTGTTTGACCCAGGAAAAAAGAATAAATAGAATAGAATAGAATAGAATAGAATAGAATAGAATACAAGAATAGAACAGAACAGAACAAATAGAAGAGAATCAATACAATACATACATACAACCAGGTTGAAAAGACCTTTGAGATCATCAAGTCCAACCTATCACCCAACACCATCTAACCAACTAACCATGGCACCAAGTGCCCCATCCAGTCTTTCCTAAACACCTCCAGTGATGATGACTCCACCACCTCCCCAGGCAAATCTCTCTTTCTGTGAAGAACTTCTTCCTAGCATTCCAGCCTAAACCTCCCCTGGCACATCTTGAGACTGTGTCTCTTGTTCTGGTGCTGTGTTGCCTGAGGAAGAACCAACCCCCACCTGGCTACAACCTCCCTTCAGGGATTGGAGACGCAAGAAGGTTTCCCCTGAGCCTCCTCTTCTCCAGGCTAAGCAACCCCAGCTCCGTCGCCTCTCCTCATAGGCTTGGTTCCAAACCCCTCCCCAGCTTGTTGCCCTTCTCTGGACACCTTCCAGCATCTCAACATCTTTCCTAAACTGAGGGCCCCAGAACTGGACACAGGACTTGAGGTGTGGCCTAACCATGCTGAGTACAGATGCAGAATGACCTCCCTGCTCCTGCTGGCCACATTATTACTGATCAAGCCAGGATGCCATTGGCTTCTTGGCCACCTGGCACACTGCTGCTCATGTTCATCCTACCATCACCAGTATCCCCAGGTCCCTCTCTGCCTGGCTGCTCTCCAGCCACTCTGACCCCAGCCTGTAGCACTGCATGGGGTTGCTGTGGCCAGTGTACAGAACCTGGCACTTGGATGTGTTCAATCTCCTGCCCTTGGACTCTGCCCATCTGTCCAGCCTGTCAAGGTTCCTTTGCAGAGCTCTCCCTATCCTCTAACAGAACAACACCTGCCCCCCAGCTTGGTGTCATCTGCAAACCTGAAGATGCTGGAATCAATACCCAAGATGAAGTTTTAAGCCCAAATCCAGGTTTATATATATATATATGCACTTAATCAAATTCTTATGTCAATATATATTTAAAGGAGGCCAAATCCAGCTTTTAGACATTTAAATAAACCTTATAGCTTCTATAACGTGACTTCTTGTATCAAAGCATGTTTGTGTTGTGGAATAATCTTCTGTCCCCCATCTGTCTAGGGACACACACACACACTCTGAGTTGCTTCATGTTAAAGCAATGAATAAAAAATACTTCTAAAACTTTTTTTGCCCCCCTTTCCAACTAATGAATCATTTGGTACCTACATTATATTTTTATTTATTATATTTGGAGTATGGCCCTAAAAGGGTAGTCTTGCTCAGAAAGCAAAAGGTTTCAGTCTCTCTGAAGTTCCTCATCCTGTTTATCTGCTACCTCACCCAGAGACATTTAAAGTAATCATTGGAACATTTCCTGCCTAATCTCCTCATTCCTGTGTGGCAAATTCTTCCCACCTGTATTAATGCCTCACAAGGAACCTTTGTTTTAACGGCAGGGTATAAAGAAGTCCCTTTAAGTGACTGCCTTTGAATTTCCATTGTTAAACAGAACCTTGAGATGATAAACCTAAGCCCCATTACTGATTACAGAATACACAAGTCTTACCCTGTTTAGTAATGTTTGCAGTGTGCAATATTAAAGCAAAAGCAAGGTTCCAATTGCCACGTGTTCAGTGTCTGTCATCCCAACCTAATATCCTCAGAGCTGTTCTTGGGTGTAGGATTCAGCCCACAGATCCCTTCTAATCTTACTCCTACACACATTGCCTTCAGAGCTGCTGCTCCAGACTGCACCACAAAGAAGAAGCAAGCAAAAATTCGATATTCAGCCTCAGATATTCACCGAATCCAGTTTAAGTTGCATCTGGCAAGTTTGCCTGCATGTTTATAATGCAATCAATCATGCTATGGCACACTGTGAAAATGCGGCATCCACAGAGCTACACAAAAGCTAAATGGAAGCTGCTGGGACTGAGCACAGAGAACCAGAGTCTGATATGGCCCTCATTGAGAGAGCTGTGAAATGATGCAAATTATTGATGCAAGTAAGAGCAGAATGAGCCCTCACAACATTTTAATTAGTGGGGGGAAAAAAATCACCATGTTTCCAGAAACTTACTGTAACAATGAAACTTGCACAGCAATTCCTCTGGGCTGAGGTGCTTGAGAAGGTCAGTCTCTCTCATGTCTGCAGGCTCCAAGATGTGTGGCTTGTGGTTTTCTGTGTGAGCTGGAGTTATGGTATTACCATATACATTATTCACATGTCCCAGTGCCAGGTGCTGCATTTGGCCACAGCAACCCCATGCAGCGCTGCAGGCTGGGGCAGGTGGCTGGAGAGCTCCCAAAGAGAGAGGGACCTGGGGGTGCTGATTGACAGCTGCCTGAACATGAGCCAGCAGTGTGCCCAGTGGCCAAGAAGGCAATGGCATCCTGGCCTGCATGAAGAGTAGTGTGGCCAGCAGTCATGGAAGTCATTGTGCTCCTATGCTCAGCATGCTAGGGCACACCTGAGTCCTGTGTCCAGTTCCTGGCCCCTCATTTAAGAAGACATTGAGACTCTTGAAAGTGTCCAGAGAAGGGCAACAGCTGGGGAGGGTTTGGAGCACAGCCCTATGAGGGAGGCTGAGGGAGCTGGGGTTCTTAGCCTGCAGAAAGGAGGCTCAGGGGAGACCTTGCTCTCTCCACCTCCCTGAAGGGAGGTTTAGCCGGTTGGGGGTTGTCTCTTCTCCCAGGCACCAGCACCAGAACAAGAGGACACAGTCTCAAGCTGCACCAGGGGAGTTCAGGCTCGAGGTGAGGATTGGATGTGGCAGCTGGAGCCATGTTTAGAGTTGTCCTGAGTGTTGGGTATTAGGCAATAGTTTGACTTGATGATCTCTGAGGTGTTTTCCAACCTGTTGATTCTGTGATTCTATGACTGTAAGATAAAAACCTGTAGAAGCTGTCACTGTTTTGCATTCATCCTGCACCTTAGCTTGAAATCAAGTGTAGACTGTCCATAGTGAGAGAGAAATGCATGGAGAGCAGAGTGTGCCAGCGCCTGTGTCTTGTGCCATTCCAGGATGGGATGACTGGGAAGTGCCAAGAGAGTTTTTCAGCTCCTGAGTTCTGTGCAGCACCCTGCATTATGTGGTGTGTGGTCCTTCTGGGGTGCTTTGATACCAAAGCTCACTCTTCATCAGAAGTGCCACTTTCATGTATAATGAATTAGCTTCTTGCAACAGCTGTACATCTTGCCTGCACGCAATCACTGTGCTCCTCCTAAGTGAAGTTACCTTGAGTGCTGTGCAATTAGTCTGAATCTGATGATTAGACTGGCACTTGGTGCCATGGTTTTAGTAGTCATGGGGGCTTGGGTGACAATTGGACTTGATGATCCTTGAGTCTTTTTCCAACCTTACTGATTCTATCATTCTATGATTTCATGGGCATGCTCTGCCTTAGGTCAGCCACTACAGGCACAGCATTTCTAAACTGTAGGGCCAGGTGTTGTCCTTGTAGTGGTGGAGATGTTTTGGATCTCCTTCCCTGCCACTTTCCAGACCAAATCTGTTTTCCTTCTGTGACCTGTCTATATTCTATCTATGGTCCTGCTCTGGCAGGGGTCTTGGATGTTAGGAAGAATTGAGATACTTGAATGTGTTCGATAGGGCACCAAAGCTGGGGAGGGTTCAGAGCACAGCCCTATGAGGAAAGGCTGAGGGAGCTGGGGTTGCTTAGCCTGGAGAAGAGGAGGCTCAGGACAGACCTTCTTGCTCTCTACAACTCCCTGAAGGGAGTTGTTGAGCCAGTGGGTGCTGGTCTCTTCTCCCAGGCAACCCCACCAGAGCAAAGAGACACAGTCCTCCAGGCTGTGCCAGGGGAGTTTAGGCTGGATGCTAGGAAGAAATCATAGAGTGATTGCCCATTGGAATGTGCTGCCCATGGGTGGTGGAGTCACCATCACTGGAGGTGTTTAGGAGAGACTGGATGGGGTGCTTGGTGCCATGGTTTAGTTGCTTAGATGGTGTTGGGTGATAGTTACTCAATGATCTCAAAGGTCTTTTCCAACCTGGTTAATTCTGACTCGTGACCTTTGGGATCCTTCCAACCCCTAACATCCTGTGATGTCAGCTGGGGCAGAATCAAAGTGTTCAGCCTGCCTCTGGGTTTTGTTACTTACTTCAAACACCAGCAGCACTAGAGGCTGCTTTCTTTCACACCCTGCCTTCAGCACAGGTGCTGCAGAGGATTTAGGCTTTTTTCTCCCCCATGGAATCACAGTTCAAACGTTGCCTTTATAGTCAGTAGAAGCCTGATCTGGTACAGAAGAAGATGCCTGTTTTCAAGTGCATGCAAATGTTTTGATGTGCTGCCTTCCTACTCCTTGGCTGGTGTTATGGGAACAACATCAATAATAGTGTGGAATCCTTTTTAAAACGTCTAAGATTTTCACCGTTGCTTTGAAGGCTGCTGCGTTGGCCTGTGTGACAGAGCCATGCTGCCATCCCAGAGGAATGTGATCTGCCCTTCTCCACCCCGAAGCCACCCGGCTGAGGGCCTGGCAGGACCTATTTCTGATAAAGCAGATGATGCCTTTCCATTCGACCACCTTTCGCTCAAGCCGCCGAGGCAAACTTTGTTCTGCCGTGCTGTCCAGCTGTTATTTTACAGCTCTCTGTCCCCAGATTAAGGAACCATTTATATTTTTAACTTGCAAATGTCTTTCCCATTAGTGCTTTTCCCCATTTGATCTCCGTGGTGGCCTTCAGCTTCTTGGCCTCGGCTATTCCTTAACCTTAGTCAATCTTCTTGCTAGTTTATCCTGTACCCTGCCCAGCCTGGATTCTCCTGCACCCAATTTGTCATCTCTATTGTAAACTACATTTTTATCTGAGGACTGGCATTTGCTCCCCATTGCCAAATGTCTGAAGAAGCTGTCTCTTCCTGCCTTGCTCTTTCCTGCCCTCCCTCTCTCTTTTTACATTCTTTCAAGCTCTTTGCCCTGAGACTTCCATCTCCAGTAGATGCTATGCAACGACCCCTTTTCATTTTCAGCTGGTGTTGAAAGCTTTAACTTCATTTGCAGAGCTCACACTTGTGCTGAAAACACCTTGGGCTTCCTCTTCAGAGAACATCATAAGTCAAAATACTGGCCTTGGTGTTTCTCACAACATCTGAGGCTGTGATGGTGGCAGTAAAGGAGCTTGTCTTATTTTTGGTTCCACTTTTTAATTCTTTGATGGAATCCATCTACAACTCCTGAAGGGAGGTTGTTGCCAGGTGGGGTTTGGTCTCTTCTCCCAACAACCAGCACCAGAACAAGAGGACACAGTCTCAAGCTGTGCCCGGGAAGTTTAGGCTGGAGGTGGGAAAAGTTCTTCCCAGAGAGAGTTGTTAGCCATTGGAATGTGCTGCCCAGGGAGGTGGTGGAGTCATTGTCCCTGGAGGCATTCAGAGGGGTGGACGGGCACTTGTGGCCATGGATGGTTTAGCAGTCATAGGTTGTTGGGTGACAGGTTGCACTTAATGATCCTTGAGGTCTCTTCCAACCTTATTGATTCTATGATTCTATTCTATGATTCAGTCCATGCCACTTCCCTTTACCTATTTGGAATTAGCAGGTAAACTTACTAGGACAAGTCTTTTCTGTCCATGGAGGCTTCTGGAATTGCAGAGCATAGAATGGGTCTGCAAAAACCAAATCAAAACCCACAGCCATCTTACAGACTGTCTAGCATCAAGGACAGAAGGGAATCAAGAAGTATATAAATATGTATTTACCTGCAATAAACATTACACCTTTACTATTTAAATGGAAAATACATTTCTTGATGGCTAAATTCATCTTTCGAGGCAGCTGAGTCTGGCAATGCCAAAAAGTCTTTCTTAGTTACCCCAGGTGTCTTCTCTTCAAATACTGCTTTTAGCTTGGCAATGCATGTCAGAAAAGCAGACAAGCAAAGTGGGCTGCATCTGAGGCTGTGATGGTGACGTAAAGGATTTATCTTAATTTTGTTCCACTTTTTAATTCTTTGATGGAATCCATCTACAACTACCTGAAGGAGGTGTAGCCAGGTGGGGGTTGGTCTTTCCCTCCCAGACAACCAACACCAAACAAGAGGACACAGTCTCAAGCTGTGCCAGGGAAGTTTAGGCTGGAGTTAGGAGATTTCTCCCAGAAAAGAGATTGCCATTGGAATGTGCTGCCCAGGAGGTGGTGGAGTCATTGTCCCTGGAGGCATTCAGAGGGGCTTGGACGTGGCACTTGGTGCCATGATTAGCAGTCATGAGGGTTGGTGACAGTTGACTGATGATCCTTGAGGTCTCTTTCCAACCTTATTGATTCTATGATTCTATTCTATGTTCAGTCCATGCCACTTCCCTTTACCTATGGTGGAATTAGCATTAAACCTTACTAAGACAAGTCTTTCTGTCCATGGGAGGCTTCTGGAATTGCAGAGCAGATTGGGTCTGCAAAAACAAATCAAAACCCAAGCCATCTTACGACTGTCTAGCACAAGGACAGAAGGGAATCAAGAAGTAATAAAATGTATTTCCCTGCAATGCTAACTACTGAAGGGATATTGGTAGCAGGTGGGGGCTGGTCTCTTCTCCCAGGCACCAGCACCAGAACAAGAGGACACAGTCTCAGCTGCCAGGGAGGTTTAGGCTGGATGTTAGGAGAAGTTCTTCGACAGAGAGATGGCCATTGGATTTGCTGCCCAGGGAGGTGTTGGAGTCACCATCACTGGAGATTTTAGGAAGATACTGGATGAGGTACTGGTGCCATGGTTTATGATTAGATGGTGTTGGGTGATAGGTTGGACTTGGTGATCCCAAAGGTCTCTTCCAACCTGCTTAATTCTGTTCTGCTCTGCTCTGCTCTGCTCTGCTCTGCTCTGCTCTGCGCTGCTCTGCTCTATCTATTCTATTCTATTCTATTCTTTTACGCTACTCTACTTCTATTCTTTCTATTCTATTCTATTCTATTCTATTCTATTCTATTCTATTCTATTCCATCCATTCCATTCCATTCCAACAGATGGATGCTTAGGCTGCAACAACAAGCTGTTTCCAGCTGGCTAAATGTTCATAGAATCATGTAGGCTGGAGAAGACCACAGCCTGGGTTTGGTCACCTTTCCTTAGAGTTCTTCAAACATGGATGACAGACTAAGGTGGAGAGCAGTACTTTAGTTACCCTGGAGTGGTGCTCTATAGCTCAGCTTTCATTTAGATTGTTAGACCCTTTTTTGAGAGAATCAGTTGTTTCTTGTGTCCAGGATGGTAAAGTTTTCTTTAGCACAAGTCATATCACCTGTGTTAGTTTTGACAGCTGAGCAGCTCCTCCAAGGCTGCCAGCAAACACAGATACTTTTATCCAGATCCAGACATTAACAGCAGAGGAAGTGAGATGTGAAAGCAACTGCTAGTGCTGTCTTAGCAGCAGTTTGTCACTTCAGTGACAGCTATTAGTCCTTTCCTTTTACCACCTCTGGATCCCCACAGTGAAGGATGATTACCTATCCTGACATGACACCACACAGTCTTTAAGTCAACAGTGCAGGAGGAGCCACACAGGAGGATGCAGAAAGGAATAGCTCAAATACTTGCATTACCCCACATGAAGTTTAAACATCTGGAGTACTAGTCAGATGCCAAGAGACAGGAGAGGGTGAACCTTCATCCATTTTTCACACATCTAGTCTGCTCTGTGGATAGAATCATGAATCTCCCAGGATCTTTGTCATGGTCCTAACCAAAATCTGTGTTAGTGTTTGAAGTCCTTCTTGCCTCTTTCTTTCATCTGCTGCCAATGAAGTAATGCCTATGCTGGACTATTTTGCACTGCAGGAAGAGAAGATCTCTCAAGTGCTCCAATAAAAAGTATTTAGAGCCATGGCATTGTCAGGGATGGAAGGGACCTCAAGGATCATCCACTTCCAACACCCTTGCCATGGGCAGGGACACCTCACACTACAGCAGTTGCTCAGAGCCACTCCAGCCTGGCCTCAAAAACCTCCAGGGATGAGGCTGCCACCACCTTCCTGAGCAAACTGTGCCAGTGTCTCACCACCCTCATGGGGAAGAACTTCTTCCTAGCATCCAGTCTGAACCTATCCACTTCTAGTTTTATTCCATTCCCCCTAGTCCTATCCCTACCTGACACCCTCAAAAGTCCCTCCCCAGATTTCTTGTAGCCCCCTTCAGATACTGGAAGTCTACAATTAGGTCTCCTTGGAGCCTTCTCTTCTCCACACTGAACAGCCCCAACTCCCTCAGTCTGTCTTCATAGGAGAGGAGCTCCAGCCCTCTGACCACCCTCGTGGCCCTTCTCTTGACATGTTCCAGCACTTCCAGATCCTTCCTGTAACAGGGACTCCAGACCTGGACAGTACTCCAGGTGGGTCTCACCATAGTGGAGTGGAGGGAAGAATCACCTCCCTTGATCTGCTGGCTCTGCTTCTGTTGATGCAGCCCAGGATGGGATGGGTCTCTGGCTGCAGTGCACACTGCTGGCTTGTGTTGAGCTTCTCATCCGCAGCACCCCCAGTCCTTTTCTTCAGGGCTGCGCAGTCCCTGTCCAGCTTATATTGATGCTTGGGATTGCCCTGACCCAGATGCAGGACCTTGCATTTGGTCTTGTTGAGCCTCATGAGGTTGTCATGTGCTCACCTCTCCAGCCTGCAAGGTCCCTCTGGCTGGATCCCTTCCCTGCAGTTTGTCAGCCACACCACACAGCTTAGTGTCATCAGCAAACCTGCTGAGGGTGCACTCAATGCCTTTCTGCTCCTAAACTCTAGGTCCATCCTCCTTCTTCCAGCCAAGAGCTGCACCTGAGCAAGAACTGGAAGCAACAGAAATCCACACTGATCCTCTGCACAGCATTTGCTGCCATCCAACAAGAAGCTGGCCTCAGGTATTTTTGATGCAAAGCACTTATTGATTCAATGCAAACCACCTTATTGATTCTTTGGGTCTATATCCAAGACTCTTGAAAGACTTTATCAGTAAGAATTTGTGAAGTACTGCCAAATGCTTTACTGCACTCTGTATTCCTTTATCTGCTAATTTTGTTCTTTGATTTAAAAAAAACAATATATAAGAATAAGGAAAATAAATAGTAATAATAAACAAACCCAAATGACAACTTCATTTAGTGTGTTGGGGTTTCTTTATCCTATAAACCCATGGATATTTATTGGTCATAGTTCCATTACTAACCACAGCATTCAGGATTCATGGGAAGACTTGGGCCATTTTTCATACTATCCATGGACCTTGGAGCAGGTCTTAAGTGTTTGCAGACTACCTGTTTGTTTGCTGGTTTTTTCCTTAGGAGTTTTATGGGATGGGAACTAGGAGGTTTGCTCATATTCTTGTTCCACCGTTGGGTTTGGGTTTTGTAACTGCTGTTATTACCAGTAATAAAACCTCTAGGCACTTTGTTGTTGTGCTGGTCCATAAAACTATTTGATCATGAATTTAGCTTTAAGCAGAGTTTAATCTTACCAACTTCAAGGCAGCTACTCTTCTCTTTAAACTGGATATAGGCTTGAGGGCTCTTTTGGATCAAGGCCTATGCAAGGAGGGGTGAGTGAATTAAATCCACTTGAATGCAGCTAGAGCTATGGAAGTGGTTCTTATTGCTGTCTACAACTACCTGAAGGGAGGCTGTAGCCAGGTGGGGGTTGGTCTCTTCACCCAGGCAACCAGCACCAAACAAGAGGACACAGTCTCAAGCTGCACCAGGGAGTTTTAGGCTGGATGTTAGGAAGAAATTCTTCCAGAAAGAGAGATTGGCCATTGGATGTGCTGCCAGGGAGGTGGTGGAGTCAACCATCCCTGGAGGTGTTTAGGAAGAGACTGGATGAGGCACTTGGTGCCATGGTTTAGTTGATTAGGTGGTGTTGGGTGATGGGTTGGACTTGATGATCTCAAAGGTCCTTTCCAACCTGGTCTACTCTACTCTACTCTACTCTCTCTATCCTATTTTAAATCTTTCTATTCCTTCCCTTCCATTCTAAATTCCTACATATAATAATCTCCACAGAGGTTATTAACCTAGAACCTAATAAATTCTATTCTATTAGAAACAAAATGTGTCCCCTGACCAGAGAACCAATTTGAAGAAAGTCTGGCCAGCAGGTCTAGGGAGGCTTTCTCACCCTCTGCACTCCAGTCCTGAGACCACACCTGGAATCCTCTATCAGTCTTTCTTCATAGGAGAGGAGCTCCAGCCCTCTGATCATCCTTGGGGCCATTCTCTGGACACGTTCTAACATGCCAGATCCTTCCTGTAACAGGGACTCCTGAACTGGACACAGTACTCCAGTGGGGTCTCTTATGGTTCTGTGGTGTTCTTTTCCACTCACAGATAAATGCTCTCTTCATCAGGATCTATGTCAAAAGACTTTCCTATATATTTTTGTAGGGATGCAGCAACGTGGTAAGTGGAAACCTGAAAGGAAAATAGATGACTGAGTGACTTTACTAAAGGAGATTTTTCCTCTCTAACTTTTACCCTCCAGCGCCCTCATATCCCTCTGAGAAAAGGACAGGCAGCAGGCTGTTCTCATGATCCCCTACCTTCCATTTCTGTAGAAGAAAAAACCCAACCAAAACCCCATGGGATTCTGAGCCCAACGTTTTCCCATGAGAACTGCCTTGTACATAATTCCTGTTATCTGATGATGGTGGGAGAAGGGCCTTTTTTCACCTTTACCCCTGCCTTGGACAAGTACCATGCCTGACGCCGAGGCTCGGGAATCCAAGACAGCCAAGATTCTTGACCTAGGGGATATGTACTTCTGACTTAGCTCCTGAGACCAGGAGGATCACCATGCCTGAGGGGGCTGATTTTCAAGGAACTGAGTTCCTTGATTCCCTCAATCTAGTAATTGTTGTGACCACCCATCCTGCTTTGTTTAAAGGACACCATCACAGAACTGTCAGGGCTGGAAGTGACCTCGAGGACCATCTAGTTCCAACCTCCCTGCCACAGGCAGCAACACTTCTCCTCTCCAAACTGAACAACCCCAACTCTCTCACTCTGTCCTCATAGGAGAGGAGCTCCAGCCCAACCTTCCAACACCTCCAGATCTTTCTTCCCATAGAAGCTCCAGCACTGGACACAGTCCATATGTGTTCCCTGTTTTGTTTGTGATTTCTAATCAAGAGAGGGAGATTATCACTATTTTTAGCACAGAAAAACAAAATAAAAGGATTACTGCTATTTCATAGCATCATAGAGTTATCAGGGTTGGAAGGGACCTCAAGGATCATCTAGTTGCAAACCCACTGCCATGAGCAGGGACACCTCACACTACAGCAGGTTGCTCACAGCCACATCCAGCCTGGCCTTAAAAACCTCCAGGGATGAGGCTTCCACCACCTCCCTGGGCAACCTGTTCCAGTGTCTCACCACCCTCATGGGGAAGAACTTCTTCCTAACATCCAATCCAAATCTACTCATTTCTATTTATCTTCCATTCCCCCTAGTCCTATCACTCCCTGACACCCTAAATAGTCCCTCCTCAGCTTTCTTGTAGCCCTCTTCAGATACTGGAAAGAGAGAATAAGGTCTCCTTGGAGCCTTCTCTTCTCCAGACTGAACAGCCCCAATTCCCTCAGCCTGTCCTCACAGGAGAGGAGCTCCAGCCCTCTGATCATTCTCATGGCCCTTCTCTGGACACATTCCAGCACCTCCAGATCTTTCTTCTAATAGAAGCTCCAGAACTGGATGTAGTACTCCAGGTGTGGTCTCACCAGCGCAGAGTAGAGGGGGAGAATCTCCTCCCTCGACCTGCTGACCACACTTCTCTTGTTGTAGCCCAGGATGGGATTGGCTTTCTGGGCTGCAAGTGCACACTGCTGGCTCATGTTGAGCTTCTCATCCACCAGCAACCCCAAGTCCTTTCAACCCTAACATCCTGTAAGGCTGTGATCCCACTTAAAAAACAAAGCTAAGCAAACCCCAAACAAGCCCCAAGCAAATGCCCCAAGTCTGTTGGTATAATGCTAAAATGGCAACGTGAGAGTTTATATCTGGTTTGCTAAGCAGGATTTTTTGGTGACACTTCTTACCACCTTACCTCACAATCACTAGAGTGCAATGATTTACTAAAGCCTTAAACTAAAACATAAGCATTTGGGGGCTACATTGCTGCACAAATTCATACAGTAATCCAGAGATGAAGTTTCTAGCAGAGCTGGGAAGAGACTACAGATATGCTAACTACTGAAGGGATATTGTAGCCAGTGGGGGCTGGTCTCTTCTCCAGGCAACCAGCACCAGAACAAGAGGACACAGTCTCAAGCTGCACCAGGGGAGGTTTAGGCTGGATGTTAGGAAGAAGTTCTTCCCAGAAAGAGAGATTGGCCATTGCAATGTGCTGCCCAGGGAGGTGGTGGAGTCACCATCACTGGAAGTGTTCAGGAAGAGACTGAATGAGGCACTTGGTGCCATGATTTAGTTGATTAGATGGTGTTGGGTGGTAGGTTGGACTCAATGACCTCAAAGGTCTTTTCCAACCTGGTTATTTCTGCATTCTGTACGTCCTTTTCTTCAGAGCAGCTCTTAGGCCAGTCACTTCAACTCTCCAGTCAGCTAGATTCTACCTGCTCAAGAACCTTGTGACAGCATGGCATAGACACTACAGCTGTAGTGACTGAGCTCTTACCCTCTGCAGAATGGAAAAATTTCCTTCCTGGAAGTTTTCTTTTGATTTTTTTCCTTCAGGACATAAGTTCAGGGATCATGGTCTGGCCTGTGATGTGGCTCAGACACTGGGGTTACGGTGCACGCTCCGTCAGCGGTGTAGAAATCAGTTGGGCTGCCTGCCGAACTTAATGGGAATCACATTTGGATGGTTTGTGCAGTACCAAAGACTTAACAATTAAATTCCCCATGAGCAGTGCTTTGGGGTCACATGTGAGCCTGGCCCAAGGTATTTGTAACCATGTGATAAAAGCTGCCAGTCATGGGATCACAGGATGTCAGGGGTTGGAAGGGACCCAAAGAGATCATTGAATTCAACCCCCCCCCCTGCCAGAGCAGGACCATACAATCTAGCTCAGGTCACACAGGAACGCATCCAGATGGGCCTTGAAAGTCTCCAGAGCAGGAGACTCCACAACCTCTCTGGACAGCCTGTTCCAGTGCTCTGTGACTCTTAAAGTAATGTAGTCTCCTCTTGTGTTGAGGTGGAACCTCCTGTGCTGCATCTTGCATCCATTGCTCCATGTCTTATCACAGGGAGAAAGAGAGCAGAGCCTTCCCCTCCCTCCTGACACCCTGTCCCCTTCCTCCTGACACCCAGCCCTCAGATATTTGTAAACATTTATTAGATCCCCTCTCAGTCTTCTCTCCAGAATAAAAAGGCCTGGGTCCCTCAGCCTCTCCTCACCAGGCAGTGCTCCAGTTCCCTAATCATCCTAATAGCCCTCTGCTGGATCTTCTCCAGCAGATCCCTGTCCCTCTTGACCTGGGGAGCCCAAAACTGAACACAGTACTCAAAGATAAGGTCTCATCAGGGCACAGTAGAGGGGGAGAAGAACCTCCCTTGATCTGCTGGACACACTCTTCTTAATGCACCCCAGGATCCCATTGGCCTTAGCAACAACCAGGGCACATTGCTTCATGGCCATCCACCAGGACTCCCAGGTCCTTCTCCAAGGGCTGCTCCCCAGCAGATCTTGGAGGTCTCTTCCAACCGGTGGTGTATTGTATTGTATTATTGTATTGTATAGATCACCTCCTAACCTGTACTGGGGCAGTTTATTGTTCCTCCCCAGATGCAGGACTCTGCACTTGTCCTTGTTGAACCTCATTAGGTTCCCCCCTGCCTAGCTCTCAGTCTGTCCCAGTCTTGCTAGATGGCCGCACAGCCTTCAGCTGTGGTAGCCAAGACTCCCAGTTTGGCGTGATCAGCAAACTCGCTGAGCAGACACTTTGTTCCCTCCTCAATGCCACAGATGAAGATGTTGAATATTTCAGCCAATATTTCAGAAACTAGTTATTTAATCTCTGTGCCTGAGAAGCAGGTTCTCTCTCTCTTCACAGGTTTGGTTGAGCTATCCACTGTACAAATGTGGACTGAAAACTCTTCCATTGCCCAGCCAGCTTCAGAGCCAGGCTTTGGCTCCACTATCCACGAGGGCAACACACCACAAACATCTTCAAGCAGTAAGTTGAGGTGCTTATTATACACTATAGTACAGTATATCATATAATATATACATTATATAGAATATATATAGAATAGAATAGAAAAGGATAGGATAGGATAGGATAGGATAGGATAGATATGATAGGTAGAGTAGGATAGATAGAATAGAATAGAATAGAATAGGATAGGATAGAATGAGAATAGATAGGATAGAATAGAGTAGAATAGATAGAATAGAATAGAATAGAATGAATAGATAGAATAGAATAGAATAACGAATAGAAGTAGAATAGAATAGATAGAATAGATAGAATAGATAGAATAGAATAGAATAGAATACTAGAATAGAATAGGATATAGAATAGAATAGAATAAACATAGAATACAGAAATAGAATGGATAAAGAAAGAATAGATAACCAGGTTGGAAGAACCTTCAAGATCATTGTGTTGGTTATATAAATGTATAATGTATTATAATGTATAGTACATATGATATAAATATATATGTATTAATATATGATATTAATAGATATTATATATATTATAATATAATATATAATGCTATGTGCAAAACAAACCCAGATTTGCATTCAGATTCCTTTCTCAGACACTGAGATATAAATGGAATGGACAGAGTTTATTTATAGTGCCAGACAGTATTCAGAGAATCATAGAATCAATAAGGTTGAAAAGACCTCAAGGATCATCAAGTCCAACCTGTCACCCAACACCTCATGACTACTAAACCATGGCACCAAGTGCCACGTCCAACCCCCTCTTGAACACTTCCAGGGATGGTGACTCTACCACCTCCCTGGGCAGCACATTCCAACAGCTAACAACTCTCTCTGTGAAGAACTTTCTCCTCACCTCCAGCCTAAACCTCCCCTGGCACAACTTGAGACTGTGTCCTCTTGTTGTGGTGCAGGTTGCCTGGGAGAAGAGACCAACTCCCACCTGGCTACAACCTCCTTTCAGGTAGTTGTAGAGAGCAAGGAGGTCTCCCCTGAGCCTCCTCTTCTCTTCTATTTTACTGCATCCTTCCATTTTCAGGTCTTCCTTTTCATTTATAAATTGCTGCTAACCATACTGGTCACATCAGCGAGTGCAAAATGTATCTTGAAACTGTAATCTCTGGAACCTGATGAAATAATGACAGGTTGGGTTTTTTATGACACTAACGTTAAAACCTTGGCTCAGCTTGTGTGGTGGATCATGCTTTCAGTTTAGCTCCCCTCATGTGTTCAGTTTGGATTTAATACCTTCTGAGCTGAATTCTGCCCCCACTTAAGAGATCCCCGCCCTAAGTGCTGACAACAAGGGCTGCGTAAGGCTAACCCAGAGCAAGACTTCATCACCTGTGCTCTGTGAGCATTGTTCATTCTTAATCAACACAGTGGAGTTGGCCTCAATTAATAGAGGTTCATTTTCCTTTTGAATTTATGTTTCAGATGATCTAATGGCAATTCTTTAACCCTTACCATGGCAGGAAAGAGTCTTTTAGCTGATCATAATTGAACAATGTCTCTCCTTTGCAATCTCAACAAGACATTTGCCACTCAACAGCTCTGACTCTCTGTCTTTTTCAGCACTTAGTTTCCTTTTCTCCCATTCTCCATGGAAATATTTTTGCTTAGCATAAAAGGAGAGCCCCACTTTCTTCCTTGGCAGCCTGCCCTGGACACAGTAGTGCTCTCTTTTAAGGGTCCCAATGTAATTTACAAAGAATGGAGCTGGTCTATCAATGATGCACTCTCCTCCCTGCAACAGAGCTCTACAGTAACAACATTCTGTGTTTAAAGAGGGACAACTGCCATGCTGAAGCCACAGCAGCCACTTACAGAAGATCCATACAGTGGCCAAGGGATCTAGGGTTGCTTAGCCTGAGAAGAGGAGGCTCAGGGGAGACCTTCTTGCTCTCTACAACTACCTGAAGGGAGGTTGTAGCCAGGAGGGGGTTGGTCTCTTCTCCCAGGCAACCAGCACCAGAACAGGAGGACACAGTCTCAAGCTGCACCAGGGGAGGTTTAGGCTCGAGGTGAGGAGAAAGTTCTTCACAGAGTTGTTTGCCATTGGAATGTGCTGCCCAGGGAGGTGGTGGAGTCCACACGCTGCTTAAACCCCTCTGGGCAGACAGGAGTCACAAAAGGTACATTTCTGGGCAGGTGAAAAATGTGAGCTGAGAAAATGTCCTATCAAAGATTTACAAGTCATCTCAACCATTGGGCATGCAGGAAGCAGCCCTTGATGACAGAGGTCTTGATGATGTAAATTGCAGCTCAGGACTTAAAGCAGAGCAGAAGGCTTGGCAAGGTGGCACAGCTCTGCCTCACCCTCCCTTTGCTCCTTGACTGCTGTGTACACAGACACATCTCAAGTAGGATTTAGAACAGCCTGGTCATGATCTCATTTAATTGTGTAGTTAAGGGCTCCAAACTAAGCAGGGAAGCAAGGAAGTCATTCTGCTCCTGTACTCAGCCCTGGTTAGGCCACACCTTGCTTAGGTTGTTTAGCCTAAAGAAGAGGCTCAGAGGAGACCTTACTGCTGTCTACAACTCCCTGAAGGTGGTTGTCTCTATTCCAGGCAACCAGTGACAGAACAAGAGGACACAGGCTCAAGCTGCACCAGGGGAGGTTTAGGCTGGATGTTAGGAAGAAATCCTTCACAGAAAGAGGGATTGGAATGTGCTGCCCAGGGAGGTGGTGGAGTCACCATCACTGGAGGTGTTTAGGAAGAGACTGGATGAGGCACTTAGCGCCATGGTTTAGTTGCTTAGATGGTGTTGGGTGATAGGTTGGACTCAATGATCTCAAAGGTCTTTTCCAACCTGGTTAATTCTGTATTCTGTAAAACTAGGAACCTATGCTCAAAGTATCTGGCAACACGAAGTGATGGCATCAAAAGGTCATATCTGTAGTGAGAGTATGACTTTCAGGTGCTTTTGGCTTCAAAGCTTAGCAGTAAAGGAGAAATATATATTTGGAGACCTCATCATAGTATCAGTCAGGGTTGGAAGGGACCACAAGGGTCAAACCCCCCTGCCATGGGCAGGGACACCACACTAGATCAGGCTGGCCAGAGCCTCATCCAGTGTGCTCTTAAACACTTCCAGGGACAGGGCCTCAACCACCTCCCTGGACAACCCATTCCAGGGCCTCACCACTCTCATGGTGAGGAACTTCCTCCTCACATCCAGCCTGAATCTCCCCCTTCATCCATTCCCCCTAGTCCTATCACTACCTGATGTCCTGAGAAGTCCCTCCCCAGCCTTCTTGTAGGCCCCCTTCAGATACCGGAAGGTCACAACAGCAGTACCCTTTGCTGTTCATCAGAGGTACCAAAGCAGCTAAAGGTTTTAAAAAATTCAATAAAAAATAATCCAGCTTGCAAATATAAAGAGTTTGAGGGAAAAAAAATAGGATTTTGGTTATCACAGATGTTTGTCAGATAATTTAACTGGGGACCATCATTACTGAGCTCTGCCACAACCTGCAGAGAGCTGCAGGGACCTACAGCAGCAGTAAATGGCTGACTTTCCCAGGGAAGTTTTTGTTATCTTTATATTGCCTGCCTTTTTTTACACCACATCTGTGCTTGCTTCGTCATTTTGCCATCTGCTGTAACAAAATACAGGGGAAAGCATTTCGGAAAGCAACCCCTCCACACTTTCAAACGCTTCCAACCCCGAGAGCACAGCCTTTTGCTTCTCACGAGCTGTAGAGCTTATTATCCTCTCCTCCTTCTCCTCTTCCTCCTCTTCTCCCTTCCTTACCCTCCTCCCCCATGCATGACGAATTCCATACACATACCAAGAGTGGAGACCAGAGAATCCCACTGACTTTTTGTTGTGTTTTTTTTTTGCCACAACCTTTCTGCTAAGTGCAACAAACAATTCTGAGCCTTGACTTTGGTGCACAAAAAACCTCTGCTGGAAAGGTCAAAAGGCAGCAGACCAGTATCAAGAAATGTTTGATTTTTGGGGAACTCCCAATTGGGTTTTGTTTCCTGTTTGGAGGTCGTCTCCAGATACACACAACGTGTAGCTGAGTGGAGGACTGTGACTGCTAAAGCACTGGGACAGCAGAGCATGGAGCAGAGTGGTTTTGAACACAGGCTCTGTACGAGTCCAGTCAAAGTTTCTTCCTGGTGCAGCCGCACAAATCTCTTGGTAGCAGTAAACTCGCTGCACAGACTTCATTCCTGAACACATGTTCAAAGGTGATAAAATAAAATGCAGATGGTTTCCCAAAATCTCAGTGGAGCTTGGTGGGTTTGGTGGTTTTTTTTTTTCCTTTCTTTTTATTTTTTTTAGTGTTACTAAATGGACTGAAAAAAAAACCCCAAAACCCAACCCAAAAAACCTAGGGAACAAAATGGAGCAAACACAGTTTGACACAGACAGGCAATTTCAGAGCAGCCTCCAGCCGCTGGGGAGAAAAGCGAAGTAAAACATGTGTTTGTAAGGATCTACTGGCAAAAGAGCACTGACAGAGCCTCTGAGCTGCCTAATGGGAGTGAGTTTTAGAAATGCTTAAATTAAACTAGAGTTGAGAAGCTGGGTATTTCGCTTGATTACTCAACACACGGTGGTAAGGAGGAAAATCAAGGGAAAATGGGATAGGAGCTTTGAACTCGTTGAGCCGTGACCGAAGCTGATGACCAAACCACCCCCAGCTACTACAGCGAAGAGAGATTTAGACCTTAGCAAATTTATTATTGCAGGCTTTGTTTACAACTCATTACAAAATTATACAGCATCTTATGTGTACACAGGACTTACAGGAAGGCATAACTGATGTGCGCGAACGCTCCGCTCTCGGCCTGAGGTCTGCAGATTTGCCTTTGCCTGGGGCCTGATCAGGCTTCCCCTGGAGAAGGTGAGGATTTGTTGGGTTGTTTGGGTTTGGTTTGTTTTTTTTTTTCCCATTGACTTTAGTGCAAAATGGATCAGATCCAGAGGGTAACACTTACATTCATTGTTAGAGCAGGGTGGGAAAGAGGCAGGCGATCTAATAACCGCACTCACCATGCTTCCTTCTTGTTTAATGTGTTTCAGATGACAGGTGCTGGTACTTACTCCGCTGCAGTTTTCTTACTGGCTTGGTCAAAGCTACAAGTCAAAGGCCAGTTCCTGTTGCTAGTTTTACAGAAGAAATAAAGGCATTCAGATCAATCCTGTTATTTGTTTGTGTTGCTATAAAGCTACGTTTTCTTGCCCATCTTTCAATAGAATTTCCAATCGAATTGATTTGAATCGATTCAAATAGAATAGAATAGATAGAATAGAATAGAATAGAGTAGAACGGAATGGAACGGAACGGAACGGAACGGAACGGAACGGAATGGAATGGAATGGAATGGAATGGAATGGAATGGAATTGACCAGGTTGGAAAAGACCTTTGAGATCATTGAGTCCAACCTATCGCCCAACACCATCTAATCAACTAAACCATGGCACCAAGCACCCCATCCAGTCTCTTCCTAAACACCTCCAGTGACGGTGACTCCACCACCTCCCTGGGTAGCACATTCCAATGGCCAATCTCTCTTTCTCTGAAGAACTTCTTCCTAACATCCAGCCTATTTCTCTGGATTTACAGTGCTGTAAACAATTGTGGCAGCCATGCTGCAGGAACAAAGCAGTTTCTGATTAGTGGGATTTAATCACAGGATCACAGGATGTTAGGGATTGGAAGGGACCTCAGAAGATCATCAAGCCCAAAGTCCAACCCCTGGTTCCAGAGCAGGACCATAGAATCTAGCACAGGTCACACAGGAACACATCCAGATGGGTCTTGAAGGAGAAGGAGACTCCACAACCTCTCTGGGGAGCCTGTTCCAGTGCTCTGTGACCCTCATGATGAAGAAGTTCCTCCTCATGTTGAGGTGGAATGTCCTGTGCTGTAGTTTACATCCATTCCCCCAGTCAAGCTAATTTAGTCTTACTTCTTCCTCTCCTATGAAGATAGATCTGCCATTCTGAAGCATTGAGATTTATACAGTTATTGATTCATAATGAGATATGCTCTGGGTTACTCACAGCATCTGAAAAATATTTGTGAATTCAGGGTGACAGTCGGCTGAACATGAGCCAGCAGTGTGCCCAGGTGGCCAAGAATACCAATGGCATCCTGGCCTGCATCAGGAGCAGTGTGGCCAGCAGGAGCAGGGAAGTCATTGTGCCCCTGTACTGAGCACTGGTTAGGCCACACCTTGAGTCCTGTGTCCATTTCTGGCCCACTCAGTTTAGGAAGGATGTTGAGATGCTGGAATGTTTCCAGAGAAGGGCAACAAAGCTGAGGAGGGGTTTGGAGCACAGCCCTATGAGGAGAGGCTGAGGGAGCTGGGGTTGCTTAGCCTGGAGAAGAGGAGACTCAGGGGTGACCTTATTGCTGTCTACAACTCCCTGAAGGGAGGTTGTAGCCAGGTGGGGGTTGGTCTCTTCTCCCAGGCAACCAGCACCAGAACAAGAGGACACAGTCTCAAGCTGCGCCAGGGGAGGTTTAGGCTGGATGTGAGGAAGAAGTTCTTCTCAGAAAAAGAGATTGGCCATTGGAATGTGCTGCTCTGAAAAATTTGTTTGTCTCCCTCCCCCCCCAAAGCAGAAAAATGTAATTGAAACTGCAACTTTCATACTAGTAAAACTAGCAAAAACAAAACAAAACAATCAGTTGAGGATGTTTTGGTTTTAAAATGTTTGCTAAGGAAGAAGAATGCTGGAAAAATTCTAATCAGATCCGTGAGATACTGAGTTCCTTCTTACATTACATCATCTCTTTTAACAATTGCCTTAGCATTCAACCCAAAGTTATTATTGCTTGAAGCAAAGTTAGGATTTAGTACTGTGAGGTGATGACATTTCCTGTGAGGTACATACCCTGACCTCATGTTGAAGATTTAGATGGTTCCCAAAACCTTTGTTTATGGGCTCTAGTGCAGAATTATACCTGCATGCTCCAACCTGACTTTCAGAGGCACTGCCTTCCCAGTGTTTGGCCTCATGAGCTTCTTGTCCAGTTGTTGTGTAGATTTTATGATGTGTAATGCTCTCTGTAAGGGATTAGGGGGGGACCACACAATTCACTGCTATTGATGACCTGTTGCAGATTTAGAATCATAGAATTAATAAGGTTGGAAAAGGCCTCAAAGACCAATAAGTCCAACCTGTCACCCAACACCTCATGACTACTAAACCATGGCTTCAAGTGCCAGGTCCAATCCCTTTTTGAACACCTCCAGGGACAGTGACTCCACCACCTCCCTGGGCAGCACATTCCAAAGGCCAACAACTCTTTCTACGAAGAACTTTCTCCTCATCTCAAGCCTAAACTTCCCTACAGTTTGAGACTGTGTCCTCTAAGATGGAGTTAGTTCTGCAGGAGTGAAAGCCATATGAACAAAAGCATCCTGCAGGCTTGGTTGGGAGTATTCTGATCTCTCATTTGGGAAGCTGAACACCTCACAACAGAGAAAGCTACAGTGTAAAATTCTAAGAGCACTACAGTTGAAGTGCTTTCTGGCTGGCTGGATTTTCTTCTGCCCTGGCAGTGGGTTAAGCTCTAGCTGACACACGTGGGCCAATCTTCCTTCTGTTGATAGCCATGACAAGACTATCATTTACTTCTGTGGCAGCAGGATCTCATCCAGGTCATTTTGAAGCTAATGTGTAATAGATCATCTTTTCAAGTGGTGTAACTATAAATGTTCCCTGTGGAGCTACACAACAATACAAAGAAGAGTTTGAGGTATATATGCCAGTACACGTGCCTGTCCTAAGGAACAACTCACCTTGTGGATCTGAAGGGCTTCTTCTTAGCTATGGAATACCTGGATTTTAGTCACCACGTTGTTCAAAACAGATCTGTTGCTTCATGTCCCTGCAAAAGGGTACCGAGTTTGCTGAGCAGTTCTACATTTATTACCCCCATGCAAAATGGAGAATGGATGGCTAGGGAGGACAGCAGAACAGCTTCACATCAGTGTGTGGCTTTGGTATCCATGCCACTGTGACATCTCTTTCTTGACTGCAATGTACAAGCCAAGGGCTCTTCCAAGGCTAAGACACCACCAGCTTTGTTTATAATCCAAAAACACAGACAGGGAGAACGGTCCAACAATGCAAGCAGAAAACAACTGATTCATGTGAAGAGGAAGAGGATGGTCACAATAAATGCTAAATCCTGAAGAAATCACCTTTTGTGCATTGTATCAAAGATCCATTCGGATTGCATCTTGGGTTCAACAAGTTTCTGTGGCAGGGATTTGAGATTTTGCTTTCTCTGTGACACAGAAAACGGCATCGCGGGTTTATGACATCACATCGGCAGCGGTTAAAATGTGGTTCAAAAACACCAACTAAAGCTATGGATTATTAGCAGTCACTTTGAAAAGCCAACAAACACAGGAGAAGTGCTCATTTCACTGCAGAACTGGCATAATACAGAGCCATTGTATTTTGTGGCTGCTTGATGCCTGTGACATCAACATAACCTTGAGGCTACGGCATGGATTTTGGTCCGGTTTTCCTTACAATACAATACACCAGGTTGAAAGAGACCTTCAAGGTCATCGTGTCCAACCCATCAACCAATCCAACCCACCTAAACAACTAACCCATGGCACCAAGCACCCCATCAAGTCGCCTCCTGAACACCTCCAATGAAGGTGACTCCACCACCTCCCCAGGCAGCCCATTCCAATGGGCAATCACTCTCTCTGTATAGAACTTCCTCCTAACATCCAGTCTGAACCTGCCCTGGCACAGCCTGAGACTGTGTCCTCTTGTTCTGGTGCTGGCTGCCTGGGAGAAGAGACCAACCTCTGCCTGGCTACAACCTCCCTTCAGGGAGTTGGAGAGAGCAAGAAGGTCACCCCTCAGTCTCCTCTTCTCCAGGCTAAGCAACCCCAGCTCCCTCAGCCTCTCCTCATAGGGCTTGTCTTCCAAACCCCTCACCAACTTTGTTGCCCTTCTCTGGACATGTTCCAGCAAGTGAACATCCTTCCTAAACTGAGGGGCCCAGAACTGGACACAGTACTGGAGGTGTGGCCTAACCAGTGGTGTACAGGGGCAGAATGACCTCCCTGCTCCTGCTGGCTACACTCTTCCTGATGCAGGCCAGGATGCCATTGGCCTTCTTGGCTGCCTGGGCATACTGCTGGCTCATGTTCGGTCTCCTGTCAACCAGCACCCCCAGGTCCCTCTCTGCCTGGCCACTCTCCAGCCACTCTGACCCAGCCTGTAGCACTGCATGGGCACTGCATGGGGTTGTTGTGGCCAACGTGCAGAACCCGGCACTTCGATGTGTTCAATCTCATGGCGTTGGACTCTGCCCATCTGTCCAGCCTGTCGAGGTCCCTCTGCAAAGCCTCTCTACCCTCCTTTTGGCGGCCAGGCTTCAACACTGCACCCAATTAAACATGAATGTAGCTCTGAGGAGTGGGGTGTATGTGTGTGCGTGTGTGTGGGGGTGGGTTATAAATATGTACACAACTCTTGCCACTGATCTGATTTTTAACAAGTTTACTAAATGACAGTCACTGGCTTGACAATACTGAATGAAAAATACTGATTTTACAGAGAATTTTACAGTAAGGTTCCTGTATGCTGCCGACAAGCAGTGTTTACAACATAGTCTAAATTAAAACAAACAAACAAAAAAGGAAATAAAATAAAACAGTTAAAAAAAAAAAAAAAAAACAAAAACAACCCCAACATAAAACCCCAAAAAAAACCTGGAGTTGCCCCCCGTCCCCCCCCAACAGAGGCACACACCCTTTGCTCTTGTTTACCGAGAGAGAAAGCTTATATACTGTAGATTTGCTGAAGTTTAATAAATAAGGTCAACTTATAATATATAAAACAATATAAACATTTTTATATGCTACATGCATATCATATAATTTAAAGTAATAACTTATATATGTCAAAGAGATGCAGGTCTATGTTCTCCCTATTTTCCTGGACAAGGCGCAGACGCAGGAGGTGTCTATCCTTATCCATCGCCAGCCTACCAGTTTGTTGTTTTCAGAAGTCAGTGCTCGGACGTAAGTCTGGGAGGTCTTGCATTGGGAGTTCCAGTGCTTGTCGTCGATGCCCCGGCAGCCGTTTTTCACGGCTTGGCCTCTTTGCACCTCGTCTCGTAAAAGTACTGCTTCACCGGCGAGCTGCCCGTTTTAATCTCTCCCAGCACAGTCACCTGGTGTCCTCTGATGTCGATGGCAGACGATTTGTCCGTCACCCACAAGCTCTCACTGTCACAAACGGAATATTCCCCCCGGTGGCTCTTGTGCTCCGCGTACCTTTTTCCGCCGGGAGGTTCTGTTCACCACCACGGAGTTCCCGATGTAATCCTCGGTGAGGTACAGCGGCGGCGGTTCCAGGGGGTGTTGCCGCTCAGGAGGACGCGGGGCGAGTTGTAGCGTCTCTGCTGCCTTAAGAGGTCTGTGTCCACTGAGATAACTGGCTGGAAGTCTGATTTCACATTTTCCTCCCCATCCGTCTCCTGCTGGCTGTCCGCTCTCGGCGCCGCGGTTGGGTAGCTTTCCTTAATGTCCACCATCTGCTTGGAAAGCTTGTTCTTCAAAATGTCCGCCTGGATGAGTTTAATGATAAGAGAATGATCGACTCTTCTGGCAAGCTCCTCTGGTCCATGTTGGTAGACTGGATGCCGCGAAGATAAGCGAGAAATATCACATAAAACAAGATGGACATCACCTTGTTCACCTGTAAGATCTGCAAAGGAGGAGAGAGTCAAGAGGAAAACAGTTAACAAGAGAAGCTTGCTAGAGGCTGTAAAGATTTGGAGTACAAGCCCTATGAGGAGAGGCTGAGGGAGCTGGGGTTGCTTAGTCTGGAGAAGAGGAGGCTCAGGGGAGACTTTATTGCTGTCTACAACTCCCTGAAGGGAGGTTGGAGCCAGGTGGGGGTTGGCCTCTTCTCCCAGGCAACCAGCACCAAAAAACGAGGACACAGTCTCAAGCTGCACCAGGGGAGATTTAGGCTGGAGGCTAGAAAGAAGTTCTTCCCAGAAAGAGAGATTGCCCATTGGAATGCGTTGCCTGGGGAGGTGGTGGAGTCACCATCACTGGAAGTATTCAGGAACAGACTGGCAGGGGTGCTTGGTGCCATGGTTTAGTTGATTAGATGGTGTTGGGTGATAGGCTGGACTTGATGATCTCAAAGGTCTTTTCCAACCTGGTCAATTCAATTCAATTCAATTCAATTCAATTCAATTCAATTCAATTCAATTCAATTCAACTCCTATTCTATTCTATTCTATTCTATTCTATTCTATTCTATTCTATTCTATTCTATTCTATTCTGGTGTGGAACTTCTACAGTTTATAGGGACAGATTTGTAGGCTCATGGAATACCAGGTTGGAAGGCACCTCAAGGATCATCTAGTCCTACCTCTCAGGGTAAGAATATACAGGCTCTTTGTTTCTTTGATGTTACTGGCTTTTTACACCTTATGATGAGTACAACTGCTTTCTGACTTTTTATTCTTGGTGTTTCATCTACATTTCAAACACCTTTAAGAATTTTCACTTCCAGCCTGCAACAGGGACAAGGGGCAATGGGTGGAAACTACAGCACTGGAAGTGAGGCAGAACTTCTTTCTTGTAAGGGAGAAATGGAACAGGCTCCCCAAAGAGGTTGTGGAGTCTCCTTTTCTGGAGACTTTCCAGCCCTGTCTGGCTGCATTCCTGTGTGACCTGTTCTAGATTCCATGGTCCTGCTCTGGCAGGAGGGATGGACTCGAAGATCTCCAGAGGTCGCTTCCAACCCCGGACATCCTGTGATCCTGCGATCCAGATGTGGCCTCACCAGTGCTGAGCTGAGGAGAAAGATTACTGCCCTTGGCTTGCTGTGACACTCTGGGTACTCTGTGTTTTTCCCAGAATAAATTGCAGAAATATCAGGCCTCTTGAATAAAAAAAAAAATTCATCTGCTTAAAACATCAATGAAAAAAATCATTATTTTCTGTTTAAATAGGGAAATTCATTTTCTTTTTAAGAAGGCAATGCAAAAAAAAAACCAAACCCACTCAAACAAAATAAATTTACTGGAGGATCCTCCATCCTCAGCAAAATTTCTTTTTAGCAACAGTGAGTCCCTACTTCATAGCTTGGAACTGCAGCAAAATCAGAGCTACCCTCTGTGGATGTGTGATCTGTCCTTTTATGGACAAGAAATGTGTTTTCTCCATTCTCAGTTTGTCACAGTATGAGTTCACCTAAATCTAGACTGTTGCTTGCAGCAATGTTCTGCTTTGGAGAGGAAAAAGGACAATAAAATGAATTTAAAATGCCCAAGATTTTCAAGTTGCCATACAATTGCTCTCAGTAGCTAAACAAATAGCAACTTGCTTTGGGTAGGAACTTCCCAGCCCACACTGTGATGTGTAAAAAGACCTCTTCCTGTGCAGTTTGGTCCTTCCCTCCATACATGATTTCCTTCTTTTAAAAACCAGTCCAAAATAATAACAATATATTATGAAACAGATGCCATTCAGCAGATTGCTTACAGTGCTTAGCAGAGCTAAGCCACACGAGGTCTGACACACACAAGTCCGCTGGACGGCGCTGAGCAAAGCCCTGACAACGCTCAGCTCAAAAGCTGAAGGCATTATTCATGCCAACATGCGGCTGCATGTAATCCCTGCTCTGCTTAGTTTCAAAACTAAGTGGCACTGGCAAAATACACAAGTTGGAGCAGGTGATGAGGTGGGAAAAGTGAGGCTGGAGTTCTTGCAGACTCTCTTTAATGTCATGCTGCACACACACACAAACAGAGAGAGAGAGAAAAAGTCTCCCCAAGGGATAAGGATCTCAGAATTCCAGCAATTCAGAGCAGCTAATTTTTGGTCCACGGAGGAACCTCATTAGTGGCAAAGATGTTGTTAAATATTTCACTGAACATAAAGTAAAATATCTTGTGGATTTTGTGGGAAGGGTGTTAAAACTGCTCCTAAACCTGACTTGCAATTTGATTGGTGCCTGGCAAAAAATTTGGTGCAAAATGGAAAATGATGCAGAACCTAGTAGGTTCTTCAGTAGCATGCATCAAAAATAGTGCAGCCAGCAGGAGCAGGGAAGTCATTGTGCCCCTGGACTCAGCACTGGTTAGGCCACACCTTGAGTACTGTGTCCAGTTCTGGGCTCCTCAGTTTAAGAAGGACATTGAGACTCTTGAACGTGTCCAGAGAAAGGCAATGAGGCTGGTGAGTGGCCTTGAGCACAGCCCTGTGAGGAGAGGCTGAGGGAGCTGGGGTTGTTTAGCCTGGAGAAGAGGAGGCTTAGAGGAGACCTTCTGAAGAGAGGTTGTAGCCAGGAGGGGGTTGGTCTCTTCTCCCAGGCAGCCAGCACCAGAACAATAGGACACAGTCTCAAGCTGCACCAGGGAAGGTTTAGGCTGGAGGTTAAGAGAAAGTTGCCCAGGGAGGTGATGGAGTCATCATCCCTGGAGGTGTTCAAGAGGGGATTGGATGTGGCACTTGGTGCCATGGTTTAGTCATGAGGTCTGTGGTGACATGTTGGACTTGGTGATGTTTGAGGTCTCTTCCAACCTGACTGATTCTGTGATTCTGTGATTCATAGAATCTCAGAGCCATGGAATACCTCTGGTTGGATGAGATGTCCAAGCTCATCCAGTCCAACCCTTGACCCAGCACTGAAGGGTCAATACTAAACCACGTCTCACAGTGCCAGGTCCACAGGCTGCTTGAACATCCCCAGTGATGGTGACTCCAGCACTGCCCTGGGCAGACCATTCCAATGCTTGAGAAGCCTTTTAGTCTAGAAATATTTCCTATCATCCAGCCTGAACCTCCCCTGGTGCAGCCTGGAACCATTTCCTCTGGTCCTGTTGCTTGCCACCAACGAGAAGAGGCTGCCCCCTCCTCACTCCAACCTCCCCTCAGGTAGTTGTACAGAGCAATGAGGTCTCTCCTCAGCCTCCACTTCTCCAGACTGAACACCCCCAGCTCCCTCAGACACTCCTTGTTGGCCATGTGCTCCAGGCCCTTTTGCAGCCTTGGTGCCCTTCTCTGGACATGCTCCAGAGAATGTTCTTTCTATATGGAGGGGCCCAGAACTGAACACAACACTCAAGGTGAGACCTCACCAGAGCTGCGCACAGGTGGCTGATCACCTCCCTGTCCCTGTGGGCCACAGTGTTCCTAATCCAAGCCAGGATGCCATTGGCTTTCTTGGCCATCAGGGCACTCTGATCACTGATATTCAGTCAACAATTAACCAGTATTCCCAGGTCCTTCTCCAACCATACAACCCTAAACCTGTGGCTTGCCATGGGGTTGTTGTCACGACCCAGGTGCAGGACCTGGAACTCAGCCTTGTTGGATTTCATTTTCAGAAATTCCAGTGCATGAATCAAAATTCTCAGGCTGTTCATGAAGTCAAGCACCTCAGGATATACTTAAGACACTATTTTAGCTAGGAGGAATGGACATTACCTAGAACCTGCAGTTGGTTATGGCCTTGGCTCTGTTTTGAGTGTAAGACATAGCATCTCAGCATCACAGAATTGCAGAATCACAGAACGTTTAGGGGTTTGAAAGGACCTCCAGAGATCATGCAGTCCAACCCCCCTGCCAAAGCAGGATCCCATAAGGCAGACCACACAGGAAGACATCCAAGTGAGTTTTGAAATCACCAGAGAAGGAGACTCCACAACCTCTCTGGGCAGCCTGCTCCAGTGCTCCATCACCCTCACCATAAAGAAGTGTCTTGTCATGTTGAGGTGGAACCTCCTGCGTAGGGCTGGGCCATAATGCTTTTGATAAACACCTCCTTGCCCCAAATGGAATTTCTTGCCCATCTAAATTGAAGAGCATTTGATATTTGTACTCTGTGTGTGTGTGTTGTTAAATTGATAAAAAAGGAGAGGAAAATGTAAAGCTTTCAAATGTTTATGTCTCAATGTTTTCAAAGCAAATCATCCTGATGTTTCTGGACATGTTTCAAAGGTTGCACAGTGTAATTCACAAAGCAGGAAAATGTGCTTACTCAATACAGCCCCAGTGAGTAAGTTACCTCTACTAGAGGAGACTTGCATTCCAAGGCAAGATTTCAACAGATTCCTTTCAACCCAAACCACTCTGCGATTCTGTGATGTATTAGATATAATGACACATCCATCTGAACAATATAATTATCTTACTGTGCAGGACCTACTACATACCTAGCCCAGAAGCCATGGAGCTTTAGAAGAGTTCAGACAGAGTGAAACCAGAAATTACTATCCACCACCTTCCCTGGATTCACACCAAAATGTATCCCCTGTTGACCTATCAGCTTATGGAAGGCTCATCATTTGACTCAGAACTCAATAGTGGCTGGATGTAAGTGTAGGCTACTCATCACATTTAGAGCCTGGGCCACAAAGAGAGTGGACAGCTACCTAGGGTAGGTTTTAGCACCCTAATCTGGTCAGGCTTCTGGGATACCCACTGTGTTTTCTGTTTCTCCCCTTCTCTATCACCCAATTCTTTTGCCATTCCACATCTTGGGATGTATGCCAGAAACTGTTTATTTCCTGAGCCACTAAGAAGATTTGGACCAGATCTGCTATTGTATTATGCTATTCTGTGTGCCATTCCAGAAGTTGGGATGCACCTCTGATGATTTGAGCTCTTGCTAGAGGTATTTTAACATTAGGCAGAGAGCACAGAGCTCTCAGATCAGCTTAAAAAGCACTCTGCTGTGTGGAAAAGCACTGGAAGACATATTAAGGTAGGAAGACATTAATTAAGGTAGGAAGATATTAATTTCCTTCAGTTGATCCCTCTGGATGTTTGTAGTGCCTTCTTACCCTGGCTTGCAAATGTGGCATCCAGGCCTGCATCAGGAACAGTGTGGCCAGCAGGAGCAGACAAGTCATTCTGCCCTGTACTCAGCACTGGACAGGCCACACCTTGAGTCCTGTGTCCAGTTCTGGGGCCCTCAGTTCAAGAAAGATGTTGAGTTGCTGGAAGGTGTCCAGAGAAGGGCAACAAAGTTGGGGAGGGGTTTGGAACACAGCCCTATGAGGAGAGGCTGAGGGAGTTGGAGGTGTTTAGCCTGGAGAAGAGGAGGCTCAGAGGAGACCTTCTTGCTGTCTACAACTACCTGAAGGGCGGTTGTAGCCACGTGGGGGTTGGTCTCTGCTCTCACTCAACCAGTAACAGAACAAGAGGACACAGTCTCAAGCTGTGCCAGGGGAGGTTTAGGCTGGATGTTAGGAAGAAGTTCTTCATAGAGAGAGTGATTGCACATTGGAATGAGCTGCCCAGGGAGGTGGTGGGGTTGATGTCCCTGAAGGTGTTTAGGAAAAGCCTGGATGAGGAACTTAGTGCCATGGTCTGGTTGATTACTTAGGGCTGGGTGATCTGTTGGACTTGATGATCTTGGAGGTCTCTTCCAACCTGACTGATTCTGTGTTTCTGTGATTGCAAACATGGCAACAAGAGCAAAGAAGATCCAGGAGCAAGGAGTAGAAGTAAGTGACTATGAGGCTTTGTAAACGGTCCAGAGAATCTGTGGGAGAACATACCATGGCATGGCAAGAACAACTGTCTGTCTTGGTAATATAGTTGGCTGTTAGTTTGCACTAAGGAAGTTTGACTTCAGGGTTGCTGACATCTGTGCCACAGTGGGGAAAAACAAACACCATAGAAAAGAGAAGCTCCTGCATTGCAAAGTTGTTTGATCTTCCAGCTGTAGTTAAGTTTTGCTCAATGCAATGGTTTCTATTCCTGCTTACCACTGTGCTGTCCAACTTAGAGGTCTCAGGGATGACCTAATTTTAGGGGAATTAAGTAAGCTTACCTATTGCTTCCATCAATAAAGTAAATCCCCAGAAGACTCTGGCAAATCACTTTCTGCTCTTTTCAGACTCAACACTTTCTGTAGTGCTGGAAGGCTTTGCTTAGCTTTGTTCGTGGTGATTCAGCTCTAAATCTGAGCTGCTTGCTTTTGATCAGTCGCTGAGCAGTCTACACAGCTGAAGAGCAAAGTGCCATTTTAATATGTTTTGTGGAAATAATTAAACCCCAGTACTGTGAGATGCTGCCTAAGTATTTGCATTTCCCCTCATTGCTAAGAGGAACTGGAATGGAAGGAAAAGTGAGTCATGAGCCGTGCATTCGGCCTTGTAATACCCGACATGATTTATGGAAATCAGCTTGAAGCGTTCGATGCTTGCTGAACTATTTAAAAGCAGCTTTCGTTTCGCAGCTTGAGCAACTCCTGGTTGTTTGTGGTGGCTGACAGCTTCTTCAGGCTTCTGCCAAAGACTACAAAGCAGTTACCCTCCTGGCTTGCTAAGCACTGCTTTCACAAACTCACGGAGAGCAACTAGTAGCAGAATGCCCTGTTGATCCCCTCATCCTGCTAAGCTGAGAAGCAATGCAGCCCTTCTGTGCTCAGGGGGACAGCCAAACCCCACAGAAATCACAGAAACATTCAGGTTGGAAAAGACCTTCAGGATCACCAAGTCCAACCCAGAACCCTACTCTAACAAGGCTCACCCCTAAACCATAGCCCCAAGCACCACATCCAAACCACATTTACACACATCCAGGCTTGGGGACTCAACCACCTCCATGGGCAGCAAATTCCAATGCCTGACCACTCTTGCCCTGAGAAAATGTTTTCCAATGTCCAATCTAAAATTACCCAGTCATAGCTTGGGGCCATTCCCTCTTGTTCTATCACTTATACCTGTAAGAAGAGAGCAGCACCAGTCCTGTCTACAATGTCCTTTCAGCGCTGTAGAGAGCGATGAGGTCTCCCCTCAACCTCCTCTTTTCCCAAACTAAGCAGCCCCAGCTCCTTCAGTTAGAATAGAATAGAGTAGAATAGAATAGAATAGAATAGAATAGAATAGAATAGAATAGAATAGAATAGGAGTAGACCAGGTTGCAAAAGACTTTTGAGATCATAGAGTCCAACCTATGAACCAACACCACCTAATCAACTAAACCATGGCACCAAATGCCTCATCCAGGCTCTTCCTAAACACCTCCAGTGATGGAGACTCCACCACCTCCCTGGGCAGCACATTCCAATGGCAAATCTCTCTTTCTGGGAAGAACTTCTTCCTAACACCCAGCCTAAACCTCCCCTGGCACAGCTTGAGACTCTGTCCTCTTGTTCTGGTGCTGGTTGCCTGGGAGAAGAGACCAACCCCCACCTGGCTACAACCTCCCTTCAGGGAGTTGTAGAGAGCAATAAGGTCTCCCCTGAGCCTCCTCTTCTCCAGGCTAAGCAACCCCAGCTCCCTCAGCCTCTCCTCACATGGCTGTGCTCCAAGCCCCTCCCCAGCTTTGTTGCCCTTCTCTGGACACATTCCAGCATTTCAACATCCTTCCTAAACTGAGGAGCCCAGAACTGGACACAGGACTCAAGGTGTGGCCTAACCAGTGTTGAGTACAGGGGCACAATGACTTCCCTGCTCCTGCTGGTCACACTGTTCCTGATGCAGGCCAGGATGCCATTGGCCTTCTTGGCCCCCTGGGCACACTGCTGGCTCATGTTCAGTCTCCTGTCAACCAGTACCCCCAGGTCCCTTTCTGCCTGGCCGCTCTCCAGCCACTCTGACCCCAGCCTGTAGCACTACACTGGTCTTCACCAGCTTTGTTCTCCAGGCCCTTCCCCACCTTCATAGCCCTCCCGTGAGTATAGACCAAGAAAACAAACAAACAAAAAATCACTGCATCCTGAAAGATGGGAGTATGAGATTTTCATGCCTGACAATTTGCACTGGGTTTCAGGAAAGCAATTGATTACTTGTGCAACGTGTGCCTGTGGAGGAAGTGATGAAGGTAGATCGTTGCAGAGGGCTGAGTGCCCCCAGAGACTTTGTGACCTCCTGAACATTTCCACTTCTCAAGATACGGAAATTTCAACACATATGGATTGAAGCTAAAGCTTTCACAAGAGCCAGATCCACCAGGAAGCTGAAGAATTCAGAGACAAAATCAAGTGGGACCGAGTTATGGCAGCTTTAAGTGTTAACCCTCCCATCCTCAGGGCCAACCGGGCTGTGAGAGTGAAGGAATTTGAAAGGCAAGCATTCATCTCGCAGATGGGCTGGGGACTGCAGCTACAATCATATCTGAGGATAAGGCCACCAAGAGCTTCAGAATCTTTGCAGCAGGTCAGCTGCTTTAAATCATGCAAGGTCATTTCCAGAAGAGATGACACACCTGAGCACTGAGCCCCAGTGAATGGTGTCTAGCCAATCTCTTATGGAGATGGAGCTCAGCCCACTGAGCCACTGACATTTCCTTTTGCTTTTAAATGGACTGGCTGAGCAAAGCACAGCAAGACAGCTGCTCACTCCAGCATGAAAAATCCATCTACATTGCACAGAATCACAGAATCATAGAATCAGTAAGGTTGGAAAAGACCTCAGAGATCATCAAGTCCAACCTATTACCTAATGCCTAACACCTCAGGACAACTAAACCATGGCTGCAAGTGCCACATCCAAGCCTTTTATGAACACCTCCAGGGACAGTGACTCCACCACCTCTCTGGGCAGCATATTCCAATGACTCTCTCTGGGAAGAACTTTCTCCTCACCTCCAGCCTAAACTTCCTCTGGTGCAGCTTGAGACTGTGTCCTCTTGTGCTGGCTGCCTGGGAGAAGAGACCAATTCCTTTCTACATCTACATAATAAGGAATTCTACAGAAAGCTACTGGGGTTTTATTACCTTAGATATAGACCCTAACATCTGCTGCTTTCTCCATCAAAGATCTGTCTGGTTTTGCCCTTCTAAGAGAGAAAAGCAAAGATTTCTTCTCTCCACAGAAGGCACAACAGTATTGCAGTGTGATACTGCATGGGAGATGCCTGTCTGTTTTAAAGACATCTCAACAACAGCATTTCCATAAAGGTTCTCGGTGTAAATCATCCTGCTTTCTTTTACCATTGTGCACTTGCAGCCCAGAAAGCCAATGCTATCCTGGGCTGCATCAAGACAAGCAGAGCCAGCAGGCCAAGGGAGGTGATTCTCCCCCTTCTAGTCTGCTCTGATGAGACCCCACCAGGAGTACTGTGTCCAGTTCTGGAGCCCCTACTACAGGAAGGATCTGGAGGTGCTGCAAGGTGTCCAGAGAAGGGCCAAAAGGATGATCAGAGGGCTGGAGCTCCTCTACTATGAGGACAGACTTGGGGCTGTTCAGCCATTCAATCTGGAGAAGAGAAGGTTCTGAGTAGACCTTATTGTGGCCTTCAAGTATCTGAAGGGGGCTACAAGAAAGCTGGGGAGGGACTTTTGAGGGTGTCAGGTAGGGATAGGACTAGGGGGAATGGTAAAAAAACTAGAAATGGGTAGACTGAGATTGGATGTTAGGAAGAAGTTCTTCCCCATGAGGGTGGTGAGACACTGGCACAGGTTGCCCAGGGAGTTGGTGGAAGCCTCATCCCTGCATGTCTTTATGGCCAGGCTGGATGTGACTCTGAGCAACCTGATCTAGTGTAAGGTGTCCCTGCCCATGGCAGGGGGGTTGGAACTAGATGATCCTTGAGGTCCCTTCCAACTCTAACAATTCTATGATTCTCCTGTAAGTGATATCTGAGCACTCCATAAGGATTCATCTTGGTTAATGTTGATGCAGTAAAGGTTGCCCTGTTTTGAGGAGGCAGAAGCTGGAATACACGAAGATGAATAGAATAGAATAGAATAGAATAGATAGAATAGAATAGAATAGAATAGAATAGAATAGAATAGAATAAGAGTAGAATAGAATAGAATAGAAGTAGAATAGGATAGAATAGGAGTAGGATAGGATAGGATAGAATAGAATAGAATAGAATAGAATAGAATAGAATAGAATAGAATAGAATAGAATAGAATAGAATAGAATAGAATAGACCAGGTTGGAAGAGACCTTTGAGACCATTGAGTCCAACCTATTATCCAACGCTATCTAATCAACTAAATCTTGGCACCAAGCACCCATTCAGTCTCCCCTATACACCTCCAGTGATGGTTTGCTGGTTTGCAGTGATGATGTGATGTTTGCAAGGTCATGCAGGTATCCTGCTGCCAGCTGGGGTTTTTGTGGGGATGTGTCAGGAAAGACCTTCTGTAATGCCATATGGAAGTTTGATTGATCAATGACAAGCATGAAATGCAAGGAAATGAAAGCGCTGCCATCTGAGATGAGCACTCAGCCACATCTGAGTCATGACAGAGAATTTCAACCACAACTGGGTAAAACATTTCACAAAAGCTGAAGCATTTCAACATATAATGCTGTGCAGCCCTGCACACTGTCCAAAGCAACAGTAATTCTAAAGGACATAGCCTTAGCTAAATCAATAAATTCCAAGACTTGACCGACCTGTGTGCAAGTCATTTGCAAACAGAGGAATGGAAAAGAGCAGAATAAATCATGGTAGGGGCTGATTGAAACTGATAAACTGTTTGTGTGTTAGTTAATCTTTCCATTACTGCTGCTAATGGCAGGAAGGGCAAGCGGCAAACAAATTAAATTTGCAGCTGAATTTGGGAGGGATGCAAACAGCAGTGAGCAAAGAGGAACACAGTCACTGCTGGGGAGATGGAGGCATGAAATATTGGCAGAAAATTGCAAGACATGAGTCAAAGTAGAAATGAAAAAGACAGTGTGCTGGGGGAATATTGACATTGAGCAATGTTTATAGGGGGGAAAGAAATGTAGAAAGGAGAAACACCTGATCAGACCCAGGAATGATCTAAGATCTTGGAAAGGAAGGGTATTTAACCTCAGGATCACAGGGTGCTAAGGGTTGCAAGGGACCACCTGAGATCATCAAGTCCAACCCCCCCTGCCAGAGCAGGAGCATAGACTCTAACATAAAGGTCACACAGGAACACATCCAGATGGGTCTGGAATGTTTCCAGAGAGGGAGACTCCACAAACTGTCTGGGGAGCCTGTCCAGTGCTCTTGACATCTCACAGTGAAGAAGTTGAGGTGGAACCTCCTGTGCTGTAGTTTATATCCATTGTCTCTTGTCCTATCACAGGGTGCAGCTGAGGAGTTTGTCCCCTCCCTCTTGACACCCAGCCCTCAGATATTTAAGAACACTTATTAAATCCCCTCTCAGTCTTCTCCAGCCTAAGCAGCCCCAGGTCTCTCAGGCTCTCCTCATCAGGCAGTGCTCCAGTCCCTTCAGCAGCCTTGCAGCCCTCCATTAGACTCTCTTGGGTAGACGCCTGTCCCTCTTGAACTGGGAGAGCCCAGAACTGGATGCAATACTCCAGGTGAGGTCTCACCAGGGCAGAGTAGAGGGGGAGGAGAAGCTCCCTCCATCTGCTGGACACACTCCTCTGAATGCACCCCAGGATCCCATTGGCCTTCTTGGCCACCAGGGCACATTGCTGTCGCATGAAGAACTTCTTGTCCACCAGGACTCCCAGGTCCTTCTCCACAGGGCTGCTCCCCAGCAGACCACCTCCTAACCTGTACTGGTGTGCAGTTGTTATTCCTTCCCAGGTGCAGGATTCTGCACTTATTCTTGTTGAACCTCACCAGTCCCTCTCTGCCCAGCTTCAGTCTGTCCAGGTCTCACTGAAGGGCTGCACAGACTTCAGGTGTATCAGCCAAACCTCCCAGCTTGGTATCATCAGCAAACTGCTAAAGCAGACACTTTGTCCCTCATCAATGTCATTGAACAAAGATGTGCCAGACAGTCAATGCCAATACTGAGCAATTTCATTGCAGAGGGAGGAAGGAATCTTTGTAACACGGCAGAAAAATTGGGGAACACAGCAGGAAAAACTGGGAAGGTGCTTGAAAGCTGGAAGGCATTGTCAAATGAAAATGAAATGATGAGGAGGCAGCAAAAAACGACTGGAAGGCTTGGTGCTGCCTGAACACGGAGGCTTTGCTAGGTGCTGACAGAAGGGGATGGACACAGAAAACCTAGGCAAAGACCTGAAAGCATAAGCACTGGTGAGAGAGAGCATTCACTCTAGGGTGGGTGAAGGAGAGCAATCAGGAGAAATGGGCTTAAGGAAAGGAAGGGAAGTTAGGTGATCATCAAAAGCGGTCTCAAAGCCGCAAGATGTTTGTAATGAGCCCAAGCCACACCAAAGAGGCCTGGTTTCAGCTTTCCTGCCAGTCCTGAAAGAACATTGAGTATTTTTTCTTTTTTAAGCAGTTTGAGATCCCATTACCTTTCAAGTCAACCTGGACCTACTTTGGCTCAAGCAGGGCTGATTAATTGTTTGGTATGAAAATCAAGCAAAGTCGCAGTTCCTCTTACTTTCCTCAGAGAGAAGCTTTGAGGGCTTAAGCTCTCCCATTAAAGTTAAGAGCAGCTCTCCAGATGAAACTCACTTCTTTCACCTCCTCACAGTTCTGTGTGGGTGCAAACCTGGCCTTTGGACACATCAAAGGCATGACTGTATTTGGTGTATCCTCAAGGAAAAAGCAAGGGAGGCCATGGAATGTGTTAAGGTGAGGCGCAGGATTCTACATCTGGGTCAGGGCAATCCCAAGCACCGACACAGGCTGAGCAGTGATTGGCTTGAGAGCAGCCCTGAAGATGAGGACTTTGAGGTGCTGGTGGATGAGAAGCTCAACATGAGACACCAGTGTGCACTTGCAACCCAGAAGGCCAGTTGTACCCTGGGCTGCATCAGGAGAAGTGTAGCCAGCAGGTCGAGGGAGGTGATTCTCTCCCTCTACAGTGCTCTGATGAGACCCCATCTGGAGCACTGTGTCCAGTTCTGGAGCCCCTAGTACAGGAAGGATCTGGAG